>NW_020769335.1:7402809-7414929 GCF_900518735.1 Pseudonaja textilis
CTATCTATCTATCTATCCATCTATCTATCTATCTATCTATCCTCTATATCCTATCTATCTATCTATCTATCTATCTATCTATCTATCTATCTATCTATCTATCTATCTATCTATCTATCTATCTATCTAGATATATCCTCTTCCCATTGACACTCCAACAAAATAATAATAAACTTTGCTTTGGGTTTTCCAGATAGACAATGTTCTGAAATCTTCTTTGGTTGATAATGAAGTAAAAACAAAAAAGCAATCTCTATAGAAGACACAAGCAAAATTATTTGAAAATCTGTTATAGGTGTGGGTGTTCATAAGTTGATGAGTGAATGCACACATTTCTGATGGCGAGACACAGAAGGGATTTGCTTCTCTGATGTATGGGTTTCATTAACCTTTTTTAATGCCTGAAGATTTTTTTCTTCTTCTTCCCAAGCAGTTTTGTACAGCCTTTAGAAGTTTTGTTAGTTAATTCATCCTTCCTAGTGTGCTAAGGGGAATCCTTAAGGTAATAAATAGAGACATAAAGCACTTCAAGCTATAAGGCACACGCTAGAAAGGCAAAGGATGAAGTGTGGAAAGATAAGCACCAAGGAACAGCTATTGTTAGTTTACACCTAACATGGGATTCTTTTCCCGTTTCCCCAGTTAAGTCAGCACTTATAGCCAGATCACTGGGCTGCTAATATATGATTAAAGCCTTGCTCCACGGGAGCAACTTAGATGAAGAATTAAGAAGAGATGAGCACTTAAAGATTGGTTGGTTCTCCTGGGGGGCCCTTGCTGATTTTGGAAGAAGTGGGACCAACAGTGGGCAAGAGCTTAAAGAGGATTCAGAGGACAGGCCAGATGAGGGAGGCTGCGATTACAGTAATGTCTTGATAGATCTCCTGGGAATTTGGGTTTCCCACTCTTAACATAAAAACCAAAGCAGCCTACATCAATTAACCTTTTGCATAAATTGTAGGGAAACAAGAATCTCAGCCTTGGCAAAAATCCTAGATCGGCATAAATGGTTCAAAATGTTCTGGAAGAAAAGACAAGGCTGCCAATGGGGACTTGTTAGGCCTTCTCCTAGCAGGAATTTCACACACGAGAGTCTCACAACCTATTTTTATACCCTACTGATATTTCTTTTTGCACTGAAGTATCTGCCTCTAACTATAGAGTTTAGAGAAAAGAAAAACAAAAGCAAACTTCCAGAGATAGGCAGTATCGCTGCGATAGGGGGAACTAAGATAGGCAAGGCACATCTTTCTTGTAGATATGCTCAACAATAATATTGGAAAAATGAGAACACCCCTCTGGATGAAAATATAATCTGGAAAATATTGGATTGCGCAAAGACGGATAGATGGATATTGAAAATAAAAGATAAAGGAGACACAGAATACTATTTAACATGGAACAAGTTTTATCAGTGGTTAGAGATAAAAGATAGAAATTAGATGAGGAAAGAACATTGTTATGGTTAACTAAAATATGAATGTTTTCTATAATTTTAAGTGTGCTAATATAATTAATAGGAACATAAATAAGCAAATATAATTATAACTATGGTTAGAATTATTCTGTTGTATTATTACTATCAGTATATGTGCTATTTTTGTCTTTCTTGTTTTTCGTAAAATGAAATGCCCAGACAATACACTGTATTCAAAATATTTATATATAAATGAATAAAAACTTGACTGAAAACAACAATATATTGGATCTGTAAAATATTGTTTAAAATAATCGGGTTGCCTTTAAGTCTAAAATAATTTGTTGGATATCAGTATCCCTCTGTGATCTGACTTGGAGGTTTACCACAGAAACCAGGAGCACCAGTCAGGTGACCCTGAGGACACAGATAAACCTCCAAGTGGCCTCAATGACTCTCTAAAAGGATGCAAATGACCAGCTGTCTGCAATGTGTATAAATCCTTCTATTCCCTGCCAACCAGTCAGAGCTGAAGAAGCTTCTTGAATGAGAAGCAAAACATTTTCAAAGGAAAAAAAACAAAACAAGATAATCCAGCTGACTCCTGAAAAAGCACTTTTGGGACATTAACCTGGACTTTGTCATGCCACAAATATCCATGCCTCCCAAATCTCAGGTCCTCTTCTTCTAATTCCCAAAGGTTTCTATTTTGCAACAAGGAACCCCACATCCATCCACACAAATAGCAAGCTGCAAAATGCAATTTCATATCATGTAGAATCAATCCTACTCTTCCCCTTTGCAGCTTATAACACCTTATACTTAACGTGTGGATTTTTCCCCTGCCACACAAATTTAGATGTATCCTTCTGCCACTGTTTAAATGGTGCATCAGTTGTCAAAACAGTTATTGTCTGAAGCAAAAAAAAACATGATTCTAGTCAAGGCATTCATTTTTATCACAGGAATTCTTCCCAGCAATGACAATGATTGTAGCTTGTTCCCATCTTAACATGTCTTTTTAAGCTTCCTTCCATGTCTTAACATAGTTTTTTTTTAAAATAACACTCAATTCATATTTGTCCTAGTGATAGTCAGACATTTTTCCTTCCTCTTAATCTTTGTTCATCAATTCTGTTTGATCTTCTATTTTCTCATTTTTGTTAACAACTTCATCTTCCGTGTATCAATCTTGAAACCTGCTGATGCACCAAATTATTTTAATTTGCTCATTAATATTTCAATCTCCTTTAAAGGAAGTTCCAGAACCAACTTCAAGTCATCCATGAAAGCCCTTAACTTACAAGTCTCTTTAATAATAATTTTAAAAAATCTTTGATCTCGCGTTTATCTTATATCTCTATTCAGTGCAATATAAAAAAGATGTTGAGACTCTGGAAAAAGTGCAGAGAAGAATGAGAAAGATGATTAGGGGACTGGAGGCTAAAATATATGAAGAAAGGTTGCAGGAATTGGATAGGTCTATCTAGTGAAAATAAGAACTAGGGGTGATATGATAGCAGTGTTCCAATATTTAAGGGACTGCCACAAAGAAGAGGGAAGTCAACCTATTTTCCAAAGCACCAGAAGGCAAGACAAGAAGCAATGAACAAAGAGAATAGCAACTTAGAACTAAGGAGAAATTTCCTGATAGTAAGAACAATCAACCAGTAGAACAATTTGCCTTCAGAAATTGTGGGTGCTCCAACACCGGAAGCTTTTAAGAAGAGACTGGATAACCATTTCTTGAAAAATAGTATAAAGTCTCCTGTTTGAGCAGGTGGTTAGATTAGAAGACCACCAAGGTCCCATCCAATGCTATTATTCTATAAATTCTGAACAACTAGTGGACATTATTCAACTTGATATTCAACACTGGCGTACAGTTTCTTCTTAAAATCAAATCTTGTCCCTCTTTAGGTATTAATGCTATATTGGCCTCTTTCCAGCTCTCTGGGAACCTTCCTCCTCATAAGATAAGATTCATCAGGTTTTGTAAAGGTTGTAAAAGTTCATCCTCAAATCATTTATAATAAGAACCTGATAATCCATCTGGTCCAGGCACCTTTCTTGGTTTAATCTTTTTTATGGCTTCAGAAACTTCCCTTTACTGTTATAGGCCCATTCATAATCTGTCTCTATTCCTCTCTAATCCTCAGTAAATTTTATTGGTATCTCTGTTTGCCAATAATATCTACTACTTTTAAAAGGAGATTTGTCTCTCCTTCCAAATATAATGCACATTTGCAGTCTTTAAATTATTGAGAAACCCATATTCTTAGACTGTAATAGCAAGTTTGCAAGTTTTAAAATATTCTTCCATTTGTGCTTCATATTACAGGTTTAATTGGGTTTATTGGCGACGGAGATAATAATGTTCTTCAAAATTTTATATGACTTGATCAATATCGGTTGCCTTACTTTATTTTCACTTTTAGGAGGCAACGAAAACAAACATTAAAAAAGAGAAAAGTTTTCTGTCTAATCCTTAATGAAATTGGATCAATGCAAAATTGACTGTTCATTTGCAAGTTGAACACTTTATTTATTTATTTTTGTCAATTGCTTACAAAATAATAGGTATAAGTAAAAACATACTGTAGTTATGAATACATGGATACATATAAGAAAAATAAAATAAAATAAAAATAAAAGAAACAATAGGACAGGAACCGTAAGCACGTTGGTACACTTATGCACGCCCCCTACAGACCTCTTAGGAAAGGGGTGAGGTCAATAGTAGACAGTCTAAGGTTAAAGTTTTTGGGGTTTGGAGAACAAACCACAGTCAGGTCAAGTATTCCAGACATTGACCACTCTGTTGCCTGAAGTCATATTTCCTGCAATCAAGTTTGGTGCGATTAATCTTGAGTTTGTATCTCTTGTTTGCTCTTGTGTTGTTATGGTTGAAGCTGAAGTATTCATTGACAGATAGGACATTGCAATGTATGATTTTATATACTATACTTAGATTGGACTGAAGGTGGCATAGTTCTAGGTTTTCTAGGTCTAGAATTTCAAGTCTGGTGGCATAAGGTATTCTGCAACGGGTAGAGGAGTGGAGAACTCTTCTTGTGAAATATTTCTGGACTTTCTTAACTGTGTTAATATCAGATATGTAATGTGGGTTCCAGACTGATGAGCTGTATTCAAGTATTGGTCTAGCAAATGTTTTGTATGCTCTAGTTATTAGTGTGATATTACCAGAGAAAAAGCTATGTAAGATTAAGGTTAACAACTCTTAATGCCTTTTTGGCTATGTAGTTACAGTGGACTCTAGCACTTAGATCATTAGAGATGAGTACTCCAAGATCCTTGACAGAGTTTGGATCATCAACAAGGTCTTGACTATTCAGCCTGTATTTTATTTTCTGATTTTCTTTTTTTTTTGCCAATATGTAGGACAGAGCATTTATTTGTTAAGATTTGAAGTTGCCATTTGTTTGACCATTCTGATACACTTCTCATAAACAGAGAGAATGATTGGCAATCCAGTATGTTGAGTAGTTTCTTATCTTTGTCTATCCCTTGAAGTTTGATGGGAAAAATCAAAATGTGTGTACAGATTTTGGACTTTCTTTTTCCGGGTAGAATTTCTTACCAAGTGGATTGGGAAGGTATATTTGTGCATATGATTAACAATCTGTGTAATGTCCTAAATGGCCATGAAAGACCATTTACCCTGTAAGTGGACAAACATCGCACAGCACAAGGTGAAATCAAAATTTGTATTTGTTGTAAAGGAAAATAATCCATAGATAGCAAAAATGAATAGCTTTTTTTTACTTGTAAATCCGTCTGCTGCCTGAATTGATGGAACTAAAAATTAATAGATTTTATGAATTTTATGGAAAACCTATGGATTGAGAAAATCTTCTGAGAAACCTTTACAATAACAGAATAACAAAATTGGAAGGTACCTTGGAGGCTAACACCCTGCTCAAGCAGGAGCCCTTATCCTATTCCTGTTGTGGTTAGCCGGCAGCAGGTGCAGACGGCTGAGGAGAGCGAGGACTCAGATGAGGGACCAGGACCATTAGGGAGTGGACCCCTGCCTTCAGAGATTGTGGGGGCTGGCAGCAGTGATGAGGAATTTCCCGAGGAGCCTGTGCCAAGTGCGCATGTGTGCAGGATTGCTTGCAGGAAAGAGCAGCTGCAACAGCACGGGCAACTCAGGAGTAAGGCTGCAAGGTAATGGCTGCTCCTTCAAGAAGATAAAAGCCAGCTGTAAAGCAAACATTGTTTGCAGGAAGCAAAGACATTTTGAAGCTCAGCCTCGTGGACATTACAGTATCTTATGTATCTTAAGTTGGTATTTGAAGATTCTTGTGTTGTGAAATGTTTCTTATCTGTGATTCTTGGCAGTCTTGTACAGTTTTGGCAAGGTTTGTGCTTATCAAAGTTAATGAGTTTGCAGCAGCCTTTTAACTGGGGATTCGTAAGACTTTCTTAATGAGTTTGTTAATGAGTTTGCAGAACCCTTTTAATGGGGATTCGTAAGATTCATAAGGTTTCTGTTCCCTTTGGTTATTGTTTGTCATATTGGAAAAAGGTTTGGGTCAGAACAATTCCAGAGAAGTGGCTGTCCAGTCTTTCTTTAAATGATTGCAAGGATGGACACCCAGAACTTCTGGAGGCAAACCGTTCCACTGTTTCATTGTTCTCACTGTTAAGAAATTTCTTCTTAATTCTAGGTTGCTTCTTTCCTTAATCAGTTTCCACCCATTGCATCTTGTCCTGCCCTTAGGTGGTTTGGAGAATAGGTTGACTCCCTATTCCTGAGATATTGGTTGACTCCCAATTCCTGAGATATTGGAACATGTCAGCCCTAGTGTCAGATCCATGTATCTGCCATTCTTCAATGGAAGAAGAAGGGGTGGGAGGGAGTTGGTAAAAGTAATCCTTTTTGATGTGACCTGAATATATTAAATCCTATATTGATTCCGTATAACTTGCACATGATATACATCCGGAGGAGTGGAGCCAGAAATCCAGAAACCTGTCACCTCTGGAAGAGATAACAGGATGAAAAGGGACCATAAAAATTCCAGCCCTGGAAGAAACTCCTGGGAACTCTGCAAGATATGTTTCCAGAGAAGGGGAAGCGGGAATTAACTTATTGGTTCTTGGTTTGACTAAATCCACATCGGAATGAGAGGAGGGGTTTTAGCTTCCTTTATCTATGACTGTATGCCAGGGGGTATCTTAGATTCTGCTTTGCCTAGTATTGAGATAAAACCCCTTTCAATAAAGGATTCTTTTGAAACACCTAGTTTTCCGAAGTTCATTCTTTTCAATTGAAGGGGAAAAGTCCAATGATCGCACCTAGTCCTTCTTTTCACTAGACTAGACAGACTTAATTCCTGCAACCGTTCTTTATATATATTTATACTCCATGCCCCTAATAATCTTTTTCTGCTCTTCTCTGCGCTAATGAAAGGGGACGGAAGATTAATATGTTTTATGGGTTTCATAGTTACCTGGGGGAAGAAGTTTAATCACAAAGTATTTCTCAGTATTTCCTGAAACCTGCCACCTAGTGCATAGTTTTTGTAAAGTATTTGTGTAATAAATTGGGGTGTTGGGGGGGGTGTACTCTTCATTCATGGAATGCACCACATTCCTTTATCACGATACTAAAGAAATTAAGGACTTTTTTTTGTTCTTCTTTATTCTGCAATGAGCTTTCCTCAAAACTCATGTGGTCATGTCAGAGGTTTATTGGAGCCTCAAAAGCAGATTTAAGTCATTGACTTTTGCATTGTCGAGACTGATCCTCTTTTTATTAGCTCCCCCAACAGATTAATAACATATCAGAAATCATGACTGAAATTATTAAATGGATAGCACTCCTCCCCCCCCCCCCGACACACACACACCTACGTGTTGAAGCTTATTCCTGAAAATCAAACACATGAAATGCTTTGAGGAAACTTACCAAGTGATCTGTACAGAATTAAAGAATGAAATAGCTTGGACCTTCTCTGGAACAATCTTCAGGTGTCTCTCTCTGTGTTTGTGTGTTTGTAATACATACACACACCAGGGGTGGGATCCGACTGGTGTAACTACTGGTTTGATGATTTTACATTTTGCGCACACGACAGTGAACTGCCTGGATAGGTGAGCAGCACTGTGTGTGGGTGCGCAGCAGTTGAAAAAGCACTTTTTTCCTGCCTTTTCAACTGCAGCTGTGTTGTGCAAAGCAGCTGTGGTTGAAAAAGCAGGAAATAAAGGTCAGGTAAGAGCCCGGGCCGGCAGGTGGGCCAAGACAGCAGCAGATATAGAACCGGTTCTATGTATGCTCTCTGTCTGCTGCTCTTCAGAGCTACCAGTTCTACAGAGGTGGTCCGAATCCCACCCCGACACACACACACACACACACACACACACACATTTCTAACTGAATGGAAATAATGGGGGTCATCTACTACACAGCCTTGTCATATCTTCTTTAGACTACAGAGGTTCTGTTCAAAGATGTAAAGCAGAAGTTGTACTCCTGTTGACCTATCTTGAAGTGCAATCCACTGTGTGATTTTTGGACCATAATAACAGTTATCAGAAATAGAATTGTATTTGCAGGGGGGAAAAATGAGTGCAACTACACTTTGGACCAACATGTTCAGGCTATGAAAGTCAGAGAAAGGAAAGGGGGTAGAACTATAAAGAATAATATTTGTAGCTCAGAGTTGAAATGAAATGTCCTTGGTGTTCTCTGAGCTTGCTTGTTTTCTTGCAGACATTTCGTTACCCTAATTAGGTAACATCATCAGTGCTAGTGGCAGAAATATGCACATTCAATGCTCTACATAAAAAGCTTGCACTTTCTTCCTCATGCCTGAAAAAAGTTCTAGTTGAGGGTTCCTTGCTGCTCTCTTAGCTTAGTTGTTTTCTTGCAGATGTTTCATTACGCAAAGTAGGTAACAGCATCAGTGCTAACGATGTTATAGTTGTAGAACTGGGCAAATTAGAATGATCCATCTCTAGAAATGCTTAGTTGTGTTTTCCCATATATAAATATATACAAAAAGTACAGGGGTATTTTATACTTTTGCAGAATGTATTTCACAAAAGCTATTTATGGAATTTGGGGCATTGTAGAATCTTAGATAGGCTCATTCCAAGGCAAATCTAAAAGATTCTGATTTCACAATTTTCTTAATTTGAAAGAATAGAGACAGTGTTTATGCTTCAACTGTAGTGCAAACTCCTTTAATGTATAATGCTAGGCAAAGTCTCCAACTAAGTGGAGTTGAGATGCACATAGAAGGATTACTCCTTAATAGTAGCAGGGGGAGTGTTTCAGACTGCAAGTGTCAAGTTAATGTGAGCAAGTGGTGAGATGATGCTTGCTAGACAAGTGGAAAATGTGAAGAGTGAGAGATGGAAGAAAATGCTTATACAGGCTTTAATGCTTTTCTGAACCTAAAAAAAAAAAAAAAAAGCTAGCTTTGATGCCCATTGCCTGCAACAATGAATGAGTAAGGATACCATAACTGGACTGCAGAAATCCAGACTATTTTAGGCAGAAAAAAGGGGGTAAAGATTTTCTCTGTCCAGTCATGTCTGACTCTACAGGCTGGTGCTCCTTTAAGTTTCTTAGCTGAGGGAACTAGAATTCTCCAAAGACACTTGTGGTCTTGTGGCTGATATAACTATACCTCAAGGTACATGGAACACTATTACCAGAAAGATCTTTCATTATTTGCTGATATCAAGCCCTGATCAGCAAGGACGAAGATGAAGGAGCAGGAATCACCCGGTCTATAATAAGGTGACAAATTTAATAGTAGTGTTGAGGTGAATATAAGTCCAGAAATATTTCACAAGAAGAGTTCTCCACTCCTCTACTCATTGTAGAATACCTTATGTCACCAGACTTGAAATTCTAGACCTAGAAAACCTAGAACTACGCCACCTTCAGTCCAATCTAAGTATAGTATATAAAGTCATACATTGCAATGTCCTACCTGTCAATGAATACTTCAGCTTCAACCATAACAATACAATATGCACACAATAACAATACATAAACACACAATAGATACAAACTTGATAGCAGGAAATACGACTTCAGCAACAGAGTTTTCAATGTCTGGAATACTTTACCTGACTCTGTGTTTTTTTTCCCCAAACTCCAAAAACTTTAACCTTAGACTGTCTACTATTGACCTCACCCCTTTCCTAAGAGGTCTGTAGGGGGCATGCATAAACGCACAAATGTGCCTACCGTCCCTGTCCTATTGTTTCTTTCTTTTTTCTTATATGTATCTATGTATTCATAAATATGTTTATACTTATACCTATTATCTTGTAAGCAATTGACAAATCAAATAAATAAATAAACAAACAAATAAATAAATAAATAAACATCACACACACACACACACACACACATATATACAGAAGCCTGATGATGACAGATGAGATTCTGCCAAAACATTGCTACGACTTTAAAAGCACAACTACAATGATGTGGGAAAATACCCGAACAAAGCTGAATACCATGCATGTAAGTACCCGCAAAAACTTAAGATAGATAGATAGATAGATAGATAGATAGATAGATAGATAGATAGATAGATATATGGCATTCAGCTTTGTTTGGGTATTTTCCCACGTCATAGTAGTTGTGCTTTTAAAGTTGTAGCGACGTTTCAGCAGAATCTCATCTGCCATCATCAGGCCATATATATATATATATATATATTCATTCATACATTCGTTCATTCTTTGGTGTGGTTATGAGCATTTTAAATATTACTTTGCTGGGAACTGGAAGTAGATCGTTCATCCACCCTAGTGAAAAAGAATAGATGTATATTCTTATCCACACCTAATTAATTTACCTACAGAAAGTAATTTACTTTACAAAACAACTTCCCAGATTGTTAGGCTATTCTGATAACTGTTTTTTTTTTTTTTTTTTTTTTGTGGTGCAGATGAGTTTGCAACATTCAATGAGCATTCACACACAACACAATGTATTACTAGATGATATCACAGAGTTGGAAAGGAGCACGGGAGTCTTCTAGTCTTCTAGCTCAAGAAGGAGGCAATTTTGAACAGTATTTTGTTTCACTGGATCTTCAAATGGAATCAATATTCCTTAGAGAATAATTCTGTAAAATTGGATGCTCAGTGTCAAGCCAATGGTCAAAACAGACCACCTCTGTCTCTGCCTTGCCTTGTAAGTAGAGGTGAACTACTTTAATGTATTGCAGTCCATCTTCATAGGTCTCCTGGGACTACTTGATCCTGAAGTTGGAAGGGAATTCTAAATTCAGTGAAAAACAAAATAAGTCTGTTTCTTGAATGTAACATATTGGGGAAATGATAGCAGGACAGGTGAAGTGTTTTAATTTGTCTTTTTTTTATATAATTCTGGCTTCTCTAAAGTATTATTACTGTTACTTCTTTAAAGTACTATTAAAAAGTACTATTTTAATCCTTTTTTTTCACAAGTGTCCATTCAGACTCAAACCTTTCTATTTTTCACAACTCTGACTGCAATCAAACTGGAAAAAAAAAACATGCAATCAAACTGGAAAAAATATACAGTAGATATTGATCATGTCAGCCTAATATAAAATATCAATAATACTTTCTATGTATTATTTACCTCAGTTGTAATGCAAAATATATTGCTGTAGCTCTGAAGAGATGTTTTATTTACATTTTAAGAAAATATATATGCTTATCTACAGTATATAGGCTTTCAACAAATGAAATCTTCAAAGCAGTTGCTCACTCAAATTCTTACTTATAAATTAAAACAAGTGGCATTATGATGCAGTTAAGCCAGGAATCATGAATAAATAATTGAAAAGCAGAAGTTTATAATTCCTGTGTCTGATAAGATAAGATTTCTTTTTTCCTGCATCAAACTCTTAAAAGTAAGATGCTTAAAAAAAAGAGAGAGAAAGCGAGAGAACTCCTTCTTTTCCTGACCCGACACGGGATAGCGAACATTCCCTTATCTTACTACTGCATAAAACAATGTATGCTATGTTCGTCTCAAAATCTCTGATACCAAAAAAATGAAGCTCAACACTCCTTATCTTAAGAAAACACATTGGCTGAGTTTGCTCAAAAAATTTCACTGGGTCATTTAAAAACCAATGCTTGTTTGTCATACAAAACATTAACCATGACTAATTTTACCTATCATTATTTTTAAGGAGAAGTTTAGAGCACTGGGAAAACTCCTTGCAGTAGGCTAGTTTATTTTTCACTGTATTATGTCAACCCAAGAAAGATTAATTTCAATATTTAGCTTCAGCAGGCTGGGTAAAATGCATAGCAAAGCAAAAGATGTGTAAATGTGTGTTGGTGTATGATATTTGTTTGTTTGTTTGTTTATTTACCTGCAATTTTAAATACCTTGTCGGGGAGTGTTGTGGCCTTACAAACTCAGGGACATCCAATGGATGCTACTGTTGCAGTTTTCATTTTAGCTAGTTGTAACAAAAACATAACCAAGGCCATCCTGAGTTGAGTGTTTCCATTTTTTGGTGACTGTATTTCGAAGATAAAACCTAGAGGGGAAAGAGAGAAATATCCTGAAGTTAATCCATGGAATGGAATGGAATGGAATGGAATGGAATGGAATGGAATGGAGTAGAGTAGAGTAGAGTAGAGTAGAGTAGAGTAGAGTAGAGTAGAGTAGAGTAGAGTAGAGTAGAGTAGAGTAGAGTAGA
>NW_020769335.1:7414939-7432391 GCF_900518735.1 Pseudonaja textilis
GAGTAGAGTAGAGTAGAGTAGAGTAGAGTAGAGTAGAGTAGAGTAGAACAGAACAGAACAGAACAGAACAGAACAGAACAGAACAGAATAGAATAGAATAGAATAGAATAGAATAGAATAGAACAGAACAGAACAGAACAGGAAAGAATGGAGTGGAGTGTAGTAGAATAAAGAACAGGAAAAATGTAGTGGAATAGAATAGAATAGAATAGAATAGAATAGAATAGAATAGAATAGAATAGAACAGAATAGAATAGAATAGAACAGCTTCATTAGCCATTTGTGATTGGACCCACAAGGAATTTAATCTGTGCACTAAGAAATATTGTAAATTGTCTTCATCAATAAATGCCACCTGTTCCCTAAGAGAGTTTTTTTGCACAAGTTTTGGCAGCTCACACACCTGTCTAGATCTTACAGGAAATCCTGTCTTTGCTAAAGAGTCTACTGATTTTGGCATCTGTTCTCCCAGGAGGACCAAGAGATATTTCAGAAAGACACCGAGAAGGGAGACAGTGTCACCATTTTATCTACCTAACTGAAGCTTTGGAAAATTAAAGCACCAGAGCCATATTCATTATTGATGGCCCTTGTGAATGTTTAAGCAGACAAACACATTCTGAAATACAGTGGGGGACCCAGCCATCAATCCATGAATCTGTCTTATTGTTTTCTCTGTGGTGGCTACTTTTCCTGCAAGGACTCCAAAACACGGTCCCTTATATAGCAGCCACAAATTCCATTTTTGCTGTCCTGGTTTTGTTAGCTTCAGCAGTTAGAGCGTGTTGGTTCGCATGCAGCCATGAAGAATATATCAGTGAGTGTCCAAGATTACCTTTTGCCTCTTTGTATTTACTGATGTTGTATGCTTCAAGGTTTCTGGTGCCCTTGAGAAACTCACTCACCGTTATTTATATGCAAGAGCACACCAGCTATTTATTAAGATGGAAACTGAAGGGCCTGTTTGTTAGAGGGAAGGAGGGCGGCCGACAGGAATATTCTACCTAATATATAACATAACATTAAATTACAGGTATAAATTATCCAGTGTCACCCTTTGGAACTTTAAAACAAGAGTTGCAGAATAAAACTCAGAGTAAGCAGTGTTGAACTTGGGCAACAATGAGTTTTCTTAGTCTTCTTGTTGCTATTAACTGCTTATTGTTTTTCCCCACATAATTGCTAACATTTTAAATCAGCAAATAGTTACTTTTTGAGCTGGATCCAATAAATAAGTTATTTGTATTGTTGCAGGTATTGGGGAAAGTTCCAGAAAAATCACAGCAAAATTTAACACCCGCATACCCACATGCCAGTAGAACCATTGGATTATGGTTGTCTAATTTAATCATGGTTAACATTAGTTAATGCTCAAAACATTAACTGAATATAGATAAAATATAGCTCATGCAAAAAAACACTGTTTTCATAAATGCAAACCATTTTAACATGTATGTTTTTGAATGATCCAGAACTATATAAGTATTTAAAAAATGTCAAATACATTGATCCTACCTTGTGTGTGTTGGAAGTCATAAAAAGCCATAAAAAAAGAAGCTTAGAATAGAACAGAGTTGGAAGGGATCTTGGAGGTCTTCTAGTCCAACCCCCTGCTCAGGCAGGAAACCCTATAGCATTGCAGACAAATGGTTATCCAATCTCTTCTTAAAATCTTCCAGTGTTGGAGCATTCACAACTTCTGGAGAGAAAGTTGTTCCACTGATTAATCATTCTAACTGTCAGGAAATTTCTCCATAGTTCTAGGTTGCTTCTCTTCTTGATTAGTTTCCACCCATTGCTTCTTGTCCTGCCCTCAGGTGCTTTGGAAAATACTTTGACTCTCTCTTCTTTGGGGCAACCCCTGAGATATTGGAACACTGCTATGATGTCACCTCTGGTCCTTCTCTTCATCAAACTAGACACACCCAATTCCAGCAACCGTTCTTTATATGTTTTAGCCTCTAGTCCCCTAATCCTCTTTGTTGCTCTTCCCTGCACTCTTTCCAGAGTCTCAACATCTTTTTTACATTATGGTTACCAAAACTGGATGCAGTATTCTAAGTGTGACCTTACCAAGGCATTATAATGTGGTATTAACACTTCATGTGATCTTGATTCTATCCCTCTGTTTATGCAGCCTAGAACTGTATTGGATTTTTGAGTTTTTTTCCTGTCCTTGTAAGTGCCGATGATTTTATGAAAGTGTTAGGTGGAACTCCTTTGAGGAAGAATTTTAACACATGGATTCACTATCAAAGAGTAATGTCCTTTAGAACTACCCACTCACTCTATTCCAGTACTACAACAGATGTTCTGTGTTGCTGGTTATGAGTAGGTATTCACAAAGAGATCCTTCCATGTCTACATTGTACGTGGGAGCAGTTTCAATTTCAAACTCAACATATGTGTGGTATTTTATGGACCTATTTCTGTATTTTCTGGAGTAGTTTTAATAATGTGTAAGGCATGTAGCCTAGATCTTATGCTGGGGGGAGAATAAAAGCAAACAAATCATAAGAGAGAAAATTATGATTATTAGATAGAAGAATGTCAACTTTTTCATTGCATGACATTCAAGCTATGTCTAGCTTTCCAACTGAATTTTTTTTTCTGTTCAGTGCAGGCAAAGACCAACTGATTTTCTGGCATATTTTATTACGACCGTGTGATAAATTGGCTGAACCTTTTGTTGACAATGGTCAATATACAAATGATTGTATTCAATCAGAAGTAGATTTCCATTTGTAGATTACTCTATGACTCCACATTAGCTTTTGTTTACAACAATAAAATTTCTTTGCTGGGTGTGACCTAGTGATTTTCTTGCTTTTCTGTTTAAGCTTCTCTTATCAAATTAATTTAAATTGATAGTCTGAAGTCATGACAGGCATATCAATGGGTATGCTAAATCATATCTCTGTTGCAGCTGTTGTTGCTTGAAGCACTCACTGTTATGTTAGAGAGATGAAATAAGAATAACACAAAATGGCAGTTAGAGCCTAATATTTAATATCTGTCTGTATCAAGAAATAAAATTCTGGCCAAGCGCCACTGCAGAAAAAGTCATCTTGAACTGTGAGATAGGTGGCAAATAAATGTGGTATACAAATAAACAAACGTGAAATAAAAATGCATCCGTACAGAAAAATGGATTGTGTTGATGAGAAAGTTAACAGAGCTAGGTCACTCAATTTCTGAGCATGTAAGAATGTTTCCTTATTTCTCTGTGAATGTACTTCTCAGTAAACCTGTAATATAGATTACACAAAATAATCTAGATTTATACATTTTTCTTTAACATATATAAGTATTTAATAGGCACTGTATTACCTGGGTCATTTTACACATACATAATAATAGTAGCAGGGGTGGGATTCTACCAGTTCGCACCTATTCGCTAGAACCGGTTGTTAACATTCTAAGCAGTTGGGAGAACCAGTTGTTAGAAAAAAATATTGGCCTAATCCTTTAAGGAAGGCAGGAAGGAAACATTCTGGTGTTGCTTACAGAAATTGCCTCTCCATTAACCCTCATTACATTCTTGGCAGGACTAGACTTCCTGTCTCAGGAACGTCTCTGGGTTTTTTTTCCCCCTCATTTGCTGGTACTTTGCTTGTGTGGAGTGACCATTCAAAGTTACAATGGCACTGAAAAAAGTGACTTACGACTGTTGCAGCATCCCCACAGTCATGAGAGGCCAGGTGAGGAGATGCGTGCCTCGATGTGAGTAATATTGAGTTGGGCACACCCAGACAATCACATGACACCAAGCCATGTCCACCACCTAAGCCATGCCCACAGAACCGGTTGTTAAAAAAATTGAATCCCACCCCTGAATAGTAGTATTAATAATATTCTTTTTACTTGTACATAATAGTATTCTTCCAAATTCTAATTTCTACCTTTATTATCTAACCATTGATAAAAAAAAAATATTCTGTTTTCTTTATCCTTCATCTTTAATGGTAACCTATCCATTTCCGCACAATCTAATATTTTTTATTATATTTTCATCTGAAAGAGTTTCCTCATTTTCCAGTGTTATGCAAATACAATTCTCACTTTCAAATGATGAGCCACAGAATTCCAGGAGTTCTGCATGATTATTATTTTTTTAACTAGCAGATTTTGAAAAAAAAAAAAAGTTTGAATGCCTCTTGT
The DNA here is from genome assembly GCF_900518735.1 of Pseudonaja textilis. The sequence goes on from NW_020769335.1 coordinate 7,419,101, forward strand.
TTATTGGACGTTTCAATCAGTAAGGCCTTGGATTCAATGGGTTTTGTGTCCCATCCAATTTTATGGCTACCAAGCATATATCAACCAATCAAATAAACCAACTTTTTGAAAGTAAAGTACATCTCAAAATGCATGCATCTAAAAAAACATGAAACAGAGCAAAACTTTTTAAAACACAATAGGAGAAAGGCCCAAATTTTATTAGATAATATTCTGCACGGGTAGTCCTTGACTTACAAACATTCATTTTGTGACTGAAATTACAAAGGCACTGAAAAAAGGGACTTTCTATGCTTTTTATAACCGTTGCAGCTTCCCATGGTCACATGATCAAAATGCAGAAACTTGGCAACTGATTCATATTTATGACGGTTGCAGTGTTCTGGGGTTACGTGATCACCTTCTGTGACAAGCAAGGTCAATGGGGAAGCCAGATTCATTGAACAACCATGTTACTAACTTAATAACTGCAGCAATTCACTTTACAACGGTGGCAAGAAAGATCATAAAATAGGGGAAAGCTCACTTAGCAAGGGTCTCACTTAGTATCAGAAATGTTCAGCTCAATTGCAGTTGTAAGTCAAGGACTAACTGTACACTGTATATCATAACTGCTCAGGGTTATGGCTTTGGGGGCATATGCTCTCTTGTGTCTGGTCATATATTTCAAATTGAAAAGTGACCTGCATTCCAGCCTGGAGGGGAAAAAAAGAGAGAAATAGGGAGAAGCAGAGTTAATAAATTCATGCATCCCTATTGCCTGTCATTTGTGAGCTACGGTTTCTGCTAGTATACAATGTGTACATCATTCTCCATCGGCATGGTTCTGAGAGCATTGTCTGCTCCTGTGTTGAATGGATAGGCCCGGGCATTTGAAGGCTGTTCTACAGCAGGTGGGGGATAAAAAAACCTTGAGTGATCAGGGCATCAGGGGGAGAATGGAAACTCTGCCTTCGTTCCTGTTATCAGATCATGTGGTTACAGATCTCCCCGAGAGGTTGGAATACATTGCTCGAAATAAGAGCAAACTTGCATGTATTTTTTTTTTCCCCTCCCACGAGATAGCATTGCGGTTATAAGATTCCCGATAAGAGAAGAGTCCCATCAGTGCGGTAGTACTAAATTTCATTCTTGACATGCAGAAAATGACAAACTGAACCTATTAACCTTCTGCTCTTTAACAGTAAATATGAACATTCAGCAAGTATTCCTTCTGCCAGCCACTAAGATAACTTTATTAAAAGTTGGATCACCCGATGACAACATGACATCAAGATAAATGGGGATGCTTACAAATGCATTTAGGCGCGCCTTTATTACTGGAGTGTGTTGAGAGAGAACGCAGGTGCTCAAATTGGAACCAATGTATCTCTGTAAGTCTGTCCTTTGGCTATCCTCCTCCTCCTCCTCCTCCACTCCTTCCCTTTAATCAGTGGTGGGATTCAAATAATATAACAACCGGTTCTCTGCCTTAATGATTTATTCCAACAACCATTTCACCAAACTGCTCAGAAAGTTCTCCTGAAGTGGTGAGAACTGGCTGATTCCCACCAATGCCTTTAATATTTCCCAAGATCTCCATTAAGGTGTTATCCAGCATGAAAAAAAAAGAGAGCTGGGAACAAATTATTTTTTTAAAAAAAGATATGCAAATGATTTTGTAGCAAAATACAAAGATTTACCTGTAAAAGCAAAGCTTTCCTTAGATTTATCTAAAACTTTGAATAGATATACATATTTTCCCTTCTCTTTTCCTCCCCAATATGGGCTCTTTCTTTCATTGCTCATTATTTACATAATAAAGTCTCTCAAGACAATAATGTTCTTCAATAATGCTCACAATATTTATTTTGTTTACTATTCATACTACCCATTGCATTATATAGTTGCTATATTTTATATTAATGCCCTCCCTTCCTATTGATATAAGTGTTCTGGCTACATAAATACACTAAACAAATGAATTTATATGTGCTCCTCCTTCCCTCTCTCCTTGCCCACCTGGCTAGGATCCAACCACGATAAAAATGATAAAATTACCCAAAAGGAATAAACTCAATAGGCATTTTTATAGAGACAATGCGTTCTACCTTTATTCAGAACAAGGTGGATTTCTAACTGATCACCAATTTTTTTTTTTTTTTTTACATTTTAAGCTACATATAGGTCATAGCTAATAAACTGATTTTAGATACCCTAACCCTGTCATGCACCCATCATATTTTTAAATAGAAATTGTAATTCTCAGTGATTGCCTGATTGTGCTGTATTTTTTTTTTTCAAACTACTATTTTTCTGCATGGCTTTTAATACACGTTTAACAGATTCACACAGTTGGAAGGGACCTTGTAGGTCTTCTAGTCCAACCTCCTCACCCAAGCAGGAGACCCTACACCCTACACACATTTCTGACAAATGGCACTCCAATCTCTTCTTGAAAGCCTCGAGTGATGGTGCTCCCACAATTTCTGAAGGCAACTTCTGTTCCATTGGTTGATTGTTCTCACTGTCAGAAAGTTTCTCCTTATTTCCAGGTTGAATCTCTCCTTGTTCAGTTTCTATCCATTATTCCTTGTGTGGCCTCGGAAAATAGCTTGACCCCTTCTTCTCTGTGGTAGCCCCCCAAATATTGGAACACTGTGAGAGAAAAGCATACTTTATTGGCCAAGTGTACACACAAGGAATTGGACACACAAGGAATTTGTCTTGATGCAAATGGTCTCAGTGTACATAAAAGAAAAGATACATTCATCAAGAGTCAAAATCATAAGGTACAGCACTTAATAATAGTCATAGGGTACAATAAGCAATCAAATCATACTAGGAAACAATCAATATAAATCGTGTCAGAGAGCATTTCATTGAAGCAGCCATCGTCAGCACCATCTTGGATCAGTCATGTTTCCCCTAGTCATTCTCTTCACTAGACTAGCCAAGCCCAATTCCTGTAATTGCTCTTCATATGTTTTAGTCTCCAATCCCCTAATCATCTTGGTTGCTCTTCTCTGCACTTTTTCCACTGACTTTATTCAATTTATTCTCTTAAGATTGTTCACATCTGGCTTTAACACATGGATGTGTGTAAGAGATGAGATGCATCATGTGTGTGTCACAATGTCACCATGCCCATTTGCATTTGTGTACAGGATCAGACTGTGTCACCCACAATGTCATTGTGGCTTGTAACAGCTACCTAGGTCAAATCTCTTAAGTGTTGCTAGATCTCACTATATTGTAACCCTGTAAATGAATGCAGAAACCAAATATCAAGGTCCCGTAAATAGTATTAGATGTCCAAACTGCTTTTGATCAGGAATGTGACTTCCTTGTTGCATATTAATCTATGGTTTTATTGTTCTTTATTCCTTGTATTTTATTCCTTGAAAAGAAGTAAAAGTGAAGCCCCCCACCCCCCTAAAAAAAGGACTACAGAAATTGTTACATTTTCCACACCAAAGGGGCAGTTAAGATGTACTACAGGTGATTTTCTTAAGTTGTTTTACAATGGATAAACATTTTTTTTTTTTGGCTTGGCATGTTTTATTTAACTTTGGGGGTGGAAGTGACTGTAAATTTAGATGATATTTATTTGTTTTGATCCAGCTATTAACATTGCAATGGTATTATTTTACAATTAGATTATTTTCTCATTTGTCTCTTTCCAACTCATTATACAAAGTACCATGGTACCATGGTACATGGTATATGAAGAACAGGTTACAGGAATTGGGTATGTCTAGACTAATGACAAGAAAGGCTAAGGGAGACATGATAGCAGTGTTCCAATATCTGAGGGGCTGCCACAAAGAAGAGGGAGTCGAGCTATTCTCCAAAGCACTAGAAGGCAAGACAAGAAACAATGGATGGAAACTAGCCAAGGAGAGAAGCAACCTAGAACTAAGGAGAAATTTCCCAATAGTGAAAGCAATCAACCCATGGAACAGCTTGCCTTCAGAAGTTGTGGGACCTCCATCACTAGAGGTTTTCAAAAAGAGACTGGACAATCATTTATGTGAAATGTAATAGGGTTGTGAACCTATGGCTTATGTGCCAGAGATGGCACACAGAGCCCTCTCAGTGGGTTCATGCACCATCACCAGCTGCTCTTTTGGTTTCTGGCATGCACTGGCCAGCTGATCTTTGCAGGTGCCAGACCGCCAGAAAATGGGCCAAAAAACCAGCCAAAAAACAAAAAACTGGCCTGGAAAATGACCTGAAAACAGCCCCAAAAAATGGTCTAGAAAATGGCCAAAAAACAGTCTGCCATTTTTTGGACCATTTTGGCATGAAAAATGCCCAGAAAACAGCCTAGAAAATGGACCGAAAAACAGCCTGAAAATAGCCAAAAAAAAAAAAAAGAAAACCCAGGCTGTTTTCTGATCATTTTGGGGGCCATTTTTCATGCCAAAAGCAGCCTGAAAAATGGCCTGAAAACGGCCTTCCAAAAAGCCAAAAAACATGCATTCATGCACTAGCTAGCTGGTCTTTGATTTTCTGGTGCTACGGCATGTGGACATGCATGCACCTTCCAGTTTAGGCACTTGGTGCCGAAAACGTTCACCATCACAGGTATAGAGTGTCCTGCTCAATAATGGGGTGGACTAGAAAACCTCCAAGATCCTTTTCAACTCTATTCTATGTTCTACAAACTGCAAATTCTCCTGGAGAGGGAGGAAACAAAACAGAGAAAAAGCTATGAACGGTTAGAAGCTATGAATAATTGGAATTATTCTATCTGCTGCCTGAAAGTGACCATCTTTTTGCTTTTTAGTGACAGGATTGGGAAGTTAAGAACTGGGGAAAAAAAGACTTCCTGGAGTGGCAGTGTAAATGAGGCTTTAGAGATACACAAGGTAGTTTTCTAAAAGTGCTCCTTCAGGGGTATCTGGCAGTTGTGTTCAATTACTAGCTAAAATTAGGTTGGAAAGGAAAGGATGGTTCCATTCAACTCCATGCCTGGAGAGGTGATTCAAAATGTGTGAGTAATTGGAAAGCTGAATGATTCCCAAGCACTCTCACAGCACTTTTAATTTGTGTTAATGGCTTCAGATAATAAGGGGAGATAATTCACATGGAGTTAGGCTGACATGGAAAGGTGGCTTGGGGTAAGTCAGGAGTGTTTCTTGTATTACAGACTGAAGACTTGGGAGAACTTGAAAGAATGGTGGGTATCTTTTGGGAATGGATAGTGTTTACATCTGGCTCCCAGACGGTCTTCTTTGCTTCCTGATTCCATTAGTGGCCTTAGAAGTTCTGGCCGAGTCCCAAAGAGGTATGGTCCACTCTGCTAAGAGTCCTACATTCCGTCCTAAAGAAATAGGAAAAGATGTCTGACTCCAGTCTTTCAGTGAGACAGGAGAAGAAATCCCCAACATTTGGGATTAGAGAAGTTGCCAGAGGGACTTTTTCGTTTATTCTCTGGTTAAATCACACGAAGTAAACATTTTTTGTGACTTTGTGATTTAAAGCAAGTGGAATACTCAGGGAGCCTCCAGGGAAACTGGAACATATATTTTGCACAGTCATATATATTCCCACGCACTAAATATATGTCAGCATTCCAACTAACAAACTCCAACTCAATAAACCCCGAGACAGGCATTTCCTCGGTTACATTTTATTAGAGTTTTCATAGTTGCACATCTGGGAAAACCCGAATCTGAGAATTCTGGGTTTTTACTTCTCCAAGAGAAATTCATTCCCTGCACCTTTCAGTCCATCACATGGCCCAATCAAACCTCATCCCAACTGGATATGTTCCTCCAGACACTCCTCTCCAGGTGCAGGGTTACTTGTCCTTGACTTCTAAGAAAGAATGTGGTTGAGTCTAATCTTCTGCTCATTAAGAAGTTCCCCCCTCCCAAATCCCCAGACACTAAATGTGGCAGCCTCAAAGCTTCCAAGTAAAATATGGCTTACAAGGCTGACAATATATACAGCTTTGACCAATAGAAAGGATGTTTGAATGAAAGTTGATGCACCTCCTCACTGTTGCTTGTGTTATTTAATGCATTGGCATAGATGTAATTATAGTGTTCCTGTTTCAGATTTGAGAATAATTTCAGCAGGTGTGAAATTGAGAAGGGTAAGAAGCTCTTAAGTATATTCCTGAATTTGGTCATGGCAAAAAGTTCAGTGTTCAAGTGCTGCCGTGGCCTAGAGTTGGAGCTCTCGCCTTACAGTCAGGAGGCTGTGAGTTCGATCCTAGGTAGAGGCAAATATTTCTCTTTCTGGGCATACTGAAAATATATTTGCTGAATAAAACTCCGCATTGGTGACAGGAAAGGCATCCGACCATCAAAGCACTCTGCTAGCTCCATTCAGTTGCCCAGATTCCACCCCACAAGGGATTATGGGTCATTAAAAGAAGATGATGATAGAGTTCTGTGTCCCTCAAAATATTTGATCAGAAAAGAATAATTTTAGGCATTAGATATTTAATCCAGTTAGCATCTAACCAAGTCATCATCATCATCAACAACATCATCGTGTTTAATTCTACACTATTAGAATATTAGAGACTAGCGAGTCCTTCAGATAATGGTAAATGCACACATCAATTGTATTTGATTCTGTATTAGCATTAGAATTATACACATATATACACACAGAGACACTACACAGAGAGAGTTTAACACACAAGGGAATCAAGAGAAAAATATTTACCCGCATAATATCAAACAAAGTTTTCCTACAGAGAGTACCAGATGTTGGACACAAAAGAGAGAGGATAGAAAAGAAAACAGATCAGAGTGGACTTTATTCACTTAGAAAAAAAAAAAAGACTTCAAGATGTAGTAGTTGGTAGTAAAATGTTCAATTTCTTCAGTTCTCCCAAATCTTTAAAATGCAGTTGCTTTCTGAAAGGTGTGATATTTGTTTTGATCAGCTAATAATAGAGTTTTGTTTGGTTTTCTTCTGTTGTGTTCTCCCTGAACAATTTCCCAGTGCGTAATGGTGATAAAATATGAACCAAACACTTATCATGGCAGTTCTTATAATGTTTTCCCTATTTCTATAAATATTACAGGTCCACCTCTTGCACTTTAAGTAAGTTGGGTAAGAAGACAAAACTTGGAATGCTTAAAAGATTTGTACTCGTTCAAGGTGCAAATTTTCTGCCTTTTTTTCACCTAAGGCGCTCACAATTTTCAGTAAAGGTCAGGATTTTCAACAAAGTGTTAGAAACAAAAATAGCAATGAAACATCAGCCCCTCCCCCAGTGAAAATAATTGTGACAGCATGCAGAGGAATCAAAAATCTCTAAGAGAATGAAAATCATGAGCTATATAAAGAAATCATCTTCTCTTTTGCATTAGCTCAGAAAACGTTCTCCCTGGACCAGAAGGAGTACAGTTTATAGGCATAGAGAAAATTCAATATCAGGGTTGAAGAATTTGGTAATAAACCAAATGTATGCACACTGGATACATTGATTTTATCTCAAGTGAACATTTCACACTGAGTGTCGGTTTAGATTCCTCATTGCACTTCAACTCTGGATGGTGTGCAATTCTGATTTGCTTTTTACAGTTGTCCCCCTGAGTAGAAACAGCTGTCATAGAAAAAAAAAAAACTATGCATGCATAAAAAGTTTGTGCTTTTGCCATGCTTGATACACTCCAGACTATGAATATGGCAGATTCTGCTTGAAAAATGGATCCAGGGCAGATTTATGCCTCTCTCAAATCATTTTCAGGGTGAAGGCAATGGGTATAATGGTTATTGACCATGGAAGATTTATGTTTGAGTTGAACTGTCATCACTCTTTTGGACAATGGATTGTTTCTTACACATATCATAAATGATAGGCAGTATTTCATTCAAACAGATGAGTCTAAAGGATTGTGCATTGAGAGGGAAGAGGTTGCCTAACATGGAAAATAACTTGTCACTCAAAATGGGAATGGACTTGCTAGTTGGAGAGGCATGGGATGAATATGGCAATGAAGGCTGACATTGATTAATTGGGAAGAGCGGATGTTCACTTGAGAGTCCTAAAGGAACTTGCTCTCCGGTGATAATTGCACTCCAAACCTGTTGGGCAGGAGATTCTTAAGGAGTCTTAAGGAATAGACTAAACTTAAAAGCTTGAGGTCCTGTCAGGTGTAAAGAATCAGGAGTGCACATTAAGTTTCAGTTCAGATGATTTACTGCTCAAGCCTGTAATAGCGGTCTAGTCAACCAACGGTCAGTACTAAATTGCCACTAGGGAAAGATTAACAAAATTCAAGAGGGATTGGATTTAGACTGCTTGTGGGGACACAATGAACTTAGGTTGATTTCTTACTTGACTCTACACCCAGGTTTTATATGCTACATTTCTCCATTTTGTCCATTAACTGTCCTCCATTATCTTGAACAGCTTTATACAGATAACAGATTAACGGAGTTGGAAGGGATGTTGTAGAGATTCTAGCCCAGCCTCCTGTCCAACAGACCCTACACCATTTTTGACAGATGCCAGTCCAGTCTCTTCTTGAAAGCTTCCAGTGATGAAGCTGCCACAACTTCTGAAGGCAACTTCTGTTCCATAGGTTGATTGTTTTCACTGTCAGAAAGTTTCTCCTTATTTCCAGGTTGAATCTCTCCTTGTTCCATTATTCCTTGTCTGGTTTTCAGGTACCTTGGAAAATAGCTTGATCCCTTCCTCCTCTCCGTGGCAGCCCCTCAAATATTGGAACATTGCTATCATGTCTCCCCTGGTCCTTCTCTTAGACTAGCCATGCCCAGTTTAGCAAGCCACAAAAATGATGCTGTTACGCTTTTTTAAAAAAAATAGGAGCAAAAATCAATCTAGCACTGTCTTAGTCTTTTGTATCCTCTGTTTTTTTTCTTAAATAAACCTAGGAAATTGCTTTTGAAAGTATATCATGAGTCAATCTGGAAAGGGGCCTAGGTGAAACAGATAAAATAGATACAGGTAGAGTTCTCCAGAAGCTGCTGTGCTTTGAATATTTTTGGTTGGGTTTCCTGGCCACAAATATTCCTGTTTGGGCTAAAATGTTTTTTATTTCTGTATGAATGAAGAAGTTTCATCAAGCTTGATGGTGATTTGAAAAAAAAAAACAACAGTTTTTTTTAAAGTTTTTAGTATTATGTACAATCTGAATGTATTGCCATAGCAAAACATTTTGCTATCCAAAATCAGTTTGAGGGAATCTATACTTTTTCTCTCTCCAAAATGCACCAACACACACAAATTCTACTCCCACACAAGCACACAAAAACCAAACAAACACATCAATCAAAAAGAAAGAAAGGATTAAATATTCTATTGGGTTTTTTTCCCCTAAAGTTACATTTTTAAATGATCTTAGGGGGAAATCTACATGGAGTTTTGGGCTTCAGCAACATTTTAAAGAGGCACAACCTTATTTTTTTAATGTTTTCATGGAATTTAAAATCTTTGTCTCTGATTTTTAAATAGTTTCTGCTTTTAACTTGGAATGGGTATATAGATAGGTTAATTTTCAAAATGTCAAAAGAGATTTAATAAAATTTAGGCTAAGTATACCTAATATAAAATTTAAATTGTTCATAAAGGGATAAATATTGATCATTTACATTTTATTGACTATAACAGGGTTCTTCAAACTTGGCAGCTTTAAGACTCATGGACTTCAGCTCCCAGAATTCCTCCTCCAGTCATGTTAGCTCAGGAATTCTGGGAGTTGAAGTCCACAAGTCTTAAACTTGCCAAGTTTGAAGACCCTTGGAGTATAACAACTTTATTGAGTAAAATAAGTGTTCCCCATAGCCGTATATATGTATTAATGCTTAGATCTTTTAGTGTATATGTTGCTAGAAATATCATGGCAAATTCATTCATTGAATAGAATATCTGCTTACTCTTATCAAAATAATATGTGCCTTTTGGTGTTTGAAGTATAAAAGTCTTTAACAATCTTGTTAAAAAATATGTAGGTGCATAGGAATATATACTGTAGCCTGTTGCTGGGTAATGATAAATTAGAAACCACAACATACACATAGCTTGTATGTAGCAATATGTGTGAGGAGTATAAAAGCTTGCAGATTTGTGTTGTTTTCCCCAGTGATAGTCTCCATATCTCTGGCTTTCTTTATTGCTTTTCTATACCACATCCATCCCAAATGACTTGTGGTGGTTTATGAGATAAAACAACACAACAAAACCATTCAATAAACCACCACACACACCATTATAAGGGAATGCTGAGGGGAAAAAAGAAAGAAAAGCAATTCCTTGGAATTATATTGACTTCTTCCAGACTGGATCTCACTTCTATGCTAAGAGATAGATTGAAGGGTCAAATTCAGATTTCTAGGAAGATTTAATGATTAGAATCTAGAGGCCAGTCAGAAACAATGATGCCAGTTGAAGAATCTGAGACCGCGAATGAAGGAGATTTTCTGCTTGCTTGTTTGTGTGTAGGCCTCAACTCCTGACCACAGTTGGGTTCAGAACAGTGGTGGGATTCAAACAATTTTACTACTGGTTCTATGGGCATGGCTTAGTGGGCATGGCATGGCTTGGTAGGCGTGGCTTGATGGGCATGGCAGGGGAAGGATACTGTAAAATCTCCATTCCCACCCAACTCTAGAAGAAGGATACTGCAAAATCCCCATTCCCACCCCACTCCAGGGGAAGGATATTGCAAAATCCTATAAGTTCCCATTCCAGGGGAAGGATACTGCAAAATCCCCATTCCCTCCCAACCCCACTAACTTGCTTTCCAACTCCATTCTCCTGTGCAGGTCAACAAAAGAAGACCCAGCTGATCAGATGAGACTCAGGAGGCAAAGGATAGGTAGGGCGGGGCCAGTCAGATATGGTATTTGCTTGTTCTCCAAACTACTCAAAATTTCTGCTACCAGTTCTCCAGAACTGGTCAGAACCTGTTGAAGACCATCTCTGGTTCAGAACATCTGTACAATTGTACACAATTTTATGATCTTGTTTTACCTCAGTTGTTAAGGAAATCTGGCTTCCTTCATTGATTTTTGCTTGTTGGAAAGTTGCAGGTGGTGATCATGTGACTCCCAGGGCTTTGTAAATGAGATAAATTCAGGGTGATTGCCAAGCACTTGAATTTTGATCATGTGACCATGGAATGCTACAACAGTCACAAGTGCTAGGACTGGTCACAAAGCCAGTTGTAACTTGGTTCTAGGTTTCTGAGCTATCCAGTTCTAAAAATATTCCATCTCTGGACTTGGATGGGCTCAGGGCATCTCCACATTATATATTTAACTTTGTTCATGCTGGTCCCATTTGAAAAGGTGCTGGTGGTGATATGGTTTGATATCTCTCACAACACTCCATTTAGAGTAAACAGTTGAAATATCAGCAAAAAACAGAGCAAAATCATTACTTCCTCCTGAATTTTCCTGACAGTAAGAACAATTAATCAGTGGAATGATTTGCCTTCAGAAGTTGTGGATGCTCCAACACTGGAAGTTTTTAAGAAAACATTGAACAACCATTCATCTCAAATGGTATAGTGCTTCCTGCCTGAGTAGGGGGTTGGACTAGAAGACCTCCAAGGTTCCTTCCTATTCTGTTATTCTGTTAATAGCAAAAGCACTTAGACTTATATACCGCTTCACAGTGCTTTACAGCCCACTCTAAGCAATTTACAAAGTCAGCCTACTGCCCCCAACATTTTACCCACCTCAGAAGATGGAAGACTGAGTCAACCTTGAGCCTGGTGAGATTCGAACTGCCAAGTTGCAGGCAGCCAGCAGGCAGCAGAAGTAGCTTGCAGTACTGCATTTTAACTACTGCACCACCACTTTTTCCACCTCTTCCCCCCCAAAAAATATGTAAAGTTATGAAGTCCACATTATTGAAATCACTCTTCACATTTTCAGTGACTAAGAATGGGTGTGGATCCTTGTTCTGCAATGCAGGCTGTGATCTGGGTCTCTTTCTGTGTATTGGCTTCCCCCACGTCCATATGTTGCAGGAAAACACTCAGCCACCAAATTGATGGATGTTTTTTTATGTTGTCAAGTCCCCAATGATGCTTGCCTTTTAACTTTGGAGCTACAAGAAACTTTAGAGAACATTACATCTAAACATCTGTGCAGTCATGAGGATGAAACATACTTTAATGCTGAAATAATGCTGAAATATGGCCCCAAGAGAAAACAGGGACTCTTTTTAGACTGGTTAGTAGATAGTAGTGAGGAAGCAGCAGAGGAGACAGGATGGGTGGGAGAAGGTCAGCCACTTTGGTGAAAAAACCAAAACTCCTTGAAAGTGAATGGAATCAAATAGCTATCTTGGGGGGGCGGGGGATGACACTTCATTATTTTAACACACAAGAGAATGAGATGCTTCCATCCCATTATCACAATGAGCTAATTACTTCGTTTGGAATGAACGTAAGAACATAAATATCCCCTTGCTAAATCAGATCATTGCTCCATTCTCCAGCACTCTGTGAGAATGTCCATATGCAGCAAAGAACAAAACCAAGATGATGGCACTCTGGAATAACAAGTTTTTGCTTAGCTATCATTCTACAGCTGAGTGGTTGAGAACTCAGAGTAAGCTGTTTAGATACTGCCAGTTGGCTGCAGTATTTTTATTGAAACAGGAATGTTGATCTCAACTGAATCTGGATTAAAGTCTCTTTATGTTATCCAACTCCTGTTATCAGTCTTGAATATACTGCCAGCCACCTTCAGTAAGTCACCCTGTGATAAATATTATTGGAGTAGAGGAAAAAAATAAAACATAGTTCCATGTAAATTATTCACTATTCCTAAAAGATAAAAAAAATTCAGTCACTGGCCTCTCAAAATGGCCAAATCAAAATCTATTTGTGGGGACCAACAAGCTTGGTTATTTTCTTGCAGCCATTTCATAACTAAACTAATTAACACCATCAATACTGAAGATGTTATCTAGTTGGGTGCTGAAATGTCTGCAAGAAAACAACCAAGCTGAGACAGCACAAAGTCCACACATTGAGAGCATCTTGGGAATGTTTCGATGAGGTCCCACTGGCCATCTTCAGGCTGGGGTTTTCAGCTTCATGCTTGTGTGAGCAAAGCGTGATCGGAGCTGCCGTCTCCCTATATATACTGGTGGGGAGATTGGCTGTGTTGTCATTTCTTGATTGTGTGATGGAGTTGATGTTTGCAGATTGGCTGGCTTTTTCATAAGAACATCTGTGGCTGAGGTATTGGCTGTGTGTCTATCAGCCTCCTGTGTTGTAACGACATGAGTAATGGGCTATGTGATGACCTTCTGAGTTATATTATTCTACAACAATACATACATACATACATACATACA
>NW_020769335.1:7432791-7443175 GCF_900518735.1 Pseudonaja textilis
GAAACCAGCTTCTTTTGTTGCTTTAGGTTTATTTATAAACATTCATCACAATGGGATATTCATATTGAAATTCCTAAATTAGATGAGAACTTTTTAGGAATCATCAATGTATATCATAATTTGTAGGTCTCTCTGTCTCTCTCTCTCTCTGTGTGTGTCTCTCTGTCTCTGTCTGTCTCTCTGTGTTTGTGTGTAGAGCCAGCACAGAGCAATGGAATGCATAGTAATAGTTTGCACTAATGTACAAGTTTCTCCCTTTTTGTTCAGCTACCCATTTTAAGGAATTTCCAACCCAGCAGTATTAATCTTGGCCCTGTGTTATCTTGTTATCTTCACCTAACTTCAAACCAGTGTCCCTGTTAGGGGGATTCATTTGCTGAGAAATCTGCTGGTCAGTTCACTTGATTGGGGGTGAAATGCAAAGCCTAGTAATAAATCTCTGGCTTAAAAACTAAGGTTTTACGATCCAGTACATTTTCAGAAATCTCCTGAGTGCTGTAGATCAGAATTCATGCAATATTCCCCCTCCATCTTCAGAGTGATTCTGATTTCATTCATTTTTTTTCCCCAATGTTATGTGACTATGCTAAGTGATCACGATGAAGGGTAGGAAAGGATGGGAAAGGGAATTTTGTGAAAGGTGTAATGTGTTCTAAAACGTACTCATGATTTATTTGGGAGTGTAGAGCCCTGGTCTTGCTTCCATAGGTACAAGTCATTTTATTTATTTATTTATTTATTTTGATTTGTCAGTCACTTACAAGATAATAGGTATAAGTATATACATAGTTATGAATACATGAAACAGGAACATATAAAAAAATAAAAGAAACAATAGGACAGGGACAGTAGGCACGTTGGTGCGCTTATGCACAGCCCTTACAGACCTCTTAGGAAAGGGTTGAGGTCAATAGTAGACAGTCTAAGGTTAAAGTTTTTGGAGTTTGGGGAAGAAACCACAGAGTCAGGTAGAGTATTCCAGACATTGACCACTCAGTTGCTGAAGTCATATTTCCTGCAATCAAGTTTGGTGCGGTTAACCTTGAGTTTGTATCTATTGTGTGCTCTTGTGTTGTTATGGTTGAAGCTGAAGTATTTATTGACAAGTAGGTCATTGCAATGTATGATTTTATATACCATACTTAGATCAGACCAAAGACAGCATAATTCAAAGTTTTCTAGGTCTAGAATTTCAAGTCTGGTGGCATAAGGTATTCTACAATGAGTAGAGGAGTGGAGAACTCTTCTTGTGAAATATTTCTGGACTTTCTCATCTGTGTTAATATTGGATATGTAATGTGGGTTCCAGACTGATGAGCTGTATTCGAGTATTGGTCTAGCAAATGTTTTGTATACTCTAGTTAGTAGTGTGATATTACCAGAGAAAAAGCTTTGTAGGATTAGGTTAACAACTCTTAATGCCTTTTTGGCTATGTAGTTACAGTGGGCTCTAACACTTAGATCATTAGATATGAGTATCCCAAGGTCCTTTACAGAGCTTGGATCATCAACAAGGTCTTCACAATTCAGCTTGTATTTTATTTTCTGATTTTTTTTGCCAATATGTAAGGCAGAGCATTTATTTGTTGAGATTTGAAGTTGCCATTAGTTTGACCATTCTGATACATAGTCAAGATCTTTTTGAAGGGTGGAAGTATTGTCTGTGGTATTGAACAGCTTTACATCATCAGTGAAGAGAACACAGTTGCTCTTAATATGATCACAGAGGTCATTTATGTAGAGTATGAAGAGAGTTGGTCCTAGAACACTGCCTTGGGGGACACCACTATTGACAGGTACAGAATTTGATAGGACACTCCCAATTTTGACCATTTGTTGTCTGATTGACAGGAATGCTTCTATCCAGTTATGCAGGTGTCCAGAGATACCATAAGATTTTAGTTTTAGGAGTAGTTTGTAGTGTACCACTGAATCAAAGGCTTTACAGAAGTCTATGTAGATTGTGTCTATTGCTTTGCCTTGATTGAGTTGTATAGTCCATATGTTTTTGCAGTGTAAGAGTTGCAGATTACATGATAGTTTTTTTTTCCCTGAAACCAAATTGTTTATTAGAGAGTAGGTTGTTTGTCTCTAAGTGGAGGATGATGGATTGGTTAATAATTGATTCCATGACTTTACAGGTAACGCAGCATAAGGAGATTGGTCTGTAATTTTCAACTAGGCTGAGGTCTCCCTTTTTGAAGATGGGGATGACTGTGGCTTGTGACCATAGTTTTGACAAGGAGCTGGTCCTGAAAGATTATGCTTAGAGGTTCTGTTGTGGCAGTGGATAGCTTTTTAAAGAAGTAGGCACATATTCTGTCCGGTCCAATAGATAGAGATGGTTTTACATTGCGTAGTGCTTTTTCAACATTGTCTTCTGTAAAATCAATATGTATTAGATCATTGTAGTTGTCTGTGGTTCGGCTAGGAAATACTGGACATGATCCATTGCTGTTTACAAATACTGAGCCAAAGAATGTTTAAAGATGTTGGCTTTAATGGTGTCATCGTCACAGTCTTTACCATTAGGTCCTATCAGGGTTGGGATGGACCTTGAGTCTTTTATTTTGTTATTTACAAAATTGTAAAAAGTGCGGGTGGAATTTGTGCATAGAAGGTTTTCCTCTTGTTTAATGTGATAATTGGTGCATTCAGTTTTTATCTGGTGGCATAAATTTTTGTATCAGCTTTTGAAGTTGGCAACGTGACCAGATTTGTTTTTCTGCCAGGTAATCTGTTGGTTTTTTTGTTTGTTTGTTTTGGGAGTTGTTGTTGGTACATATAGTTTTATGACTCTTTTGACTTCAAGTAAAAATATGTTGTAATGGTCTTCAACAGTATTGCATCCAGTGAATAGAGATTGCCAATCAAAGGATGAGAGATTGTTGTCTATAAGATCATAGTTGCCTTTTTTGAAGTTATAATTGAGGATTACATCATTGTGATGGTTTTTGTGTGGGAGTATGTTGAGACAAAAGTCAATCATATTGTGGTCACTGTTGGAAAAGGGTTCTTTAGTTTGTATTCTGTAAATTAAATTCAAACTATTGCAGAAGATGAGATTGAGGCAGTTGTTAAATCTAGTATTGTTGGTTACTAGTTGTTCCAGTCCCAGATTTGTAACAGCATTGTAGAAGGTTGCATGTATGGGTTCAGTTGTTCATTCATTTAGGGTCCAGTTAATATGAGGTAGATTGAAGTTACCAAGAAAAATAAAAGCGTGTGGACAGGATGTTGCCCATGTTAGTAGTGAATTTAGCTTGTTTACATGTTTGTTGTCATAATCAGGTGCTCTGTAACATAGTAAGAATTGAAATGTAATATTTAATGATAGTTCACAGATGATGGTCTCAGGAAGAGCAAGCTCCTGGGTAACTTGGATGTTTTTTAGTTGTAAGGTCTTTTTATAGAAGATAGCAATACCATCTCCTCTACGAATTTCACAAACTGATCAGTAAACATGATAGCCTCTTACTGTGGTAATGGAATCAGCAAGAGATGCATTGAGCCATGTTTCACAGACAAATATGATGTCAAATTTAGCCATATTTAGTAAGAGGAGAAATTCAGGTATTTTATTCACAAGGCTTCTTGAATTGAGTAGCTTGCATTTAAGGCCATCTGTAGTTGGAATTGAGGTAGTTAGGGGTGTGCGTGCCTAGTCTTGGGTGATGGTGGATTGGTTGAAGTAGGATTGTGGGTGAAGGTTAAAGCTGAGTTGCGGGTTGTGTGACTTACTTTTGATACAGTCAGCATGGTAGTCAACGTACAGGTCCTTCTCTCCATTGTCTAGACATTTTTTGAATTCTGTGCAGAGTACACGGGAGTGGGCACAATGCTTTGATTAGGTCAGGGTGAGAATGGAGGTTCTTATGGTTGGTGTTGCTTTTCGCAAGTGAATTTATAGTATAAATGAATTTACATTTGATTCATTTTTGCAAATGACCCTGCAGAAGCGTGGGGCCACAGAGCTGTCTCTGTTTTTGAGCTCTCGGCCAATGCGGGAAATGTCAAGTAAGGGAAATGTCAGGGGAGATGGTTGATGTTTGATAATCACTGATGATGTTTCGGACAGTTGTGATGTCATCATTGTCATTGATGTCCCCTAGACCAAATAAGATTGTGTTTGGACATTTCTGTTTGCGCTCAACAACTTATCTGATGACGATTGGGATATCATTATTTGTCTGATTTATGTTTTTTGTGGATTGGGTTGTGGTTGTTGGGTAGAGATGTAGTTTGTAGCTATTGGATGTTCAGGTTTTTGCGTTGTGTCTTTTTTTTTTTTCAAGGTTGGATAATTTTTCTTTTAAAGTGCCCAGGGATGCTACTATGGTGTCAAGGGATGTTATTCGTGTTTCTATGGTATCAACTCTTTCAAACAAATCCAGTTTGGGTCTGCATGATTTGCAGAGATATGGAAACTCATTGGATGATTCTAGGTGTTGAATCATTTGCTCGGGTAATCCCAAACAATCATGATGAGCATATTTGTTACATCGAGAACATTTGATGGAATTTTCATTATCCTTTAGAGTTTTATAACATTTAAGGCATGTGCAAGAGTCTTGTGGTTCATTGGTGGGGATTACTTTCTCTTTAGGTTGTGGTTTGGCATTGGATTTTTTTCTTGGCATGGTAGGTTTGTTAAGATGGTACATTGATTAAATTACTTAATGAAACAATTTTGGGTAATCGATATAGCCAATATCACACCAATCAATCAATTGCAATAATCTCTCTAGTCAAATAATTTTTCTAAGCAACAATCAGCCTAATCAATTAATTACACTAATCACTAATCAATTAATTACACTAATCATTAATCACACTGTTCAATTAAATTCACTAAATCACTAATTTTACTAATCAATTAAATTACATGAATCTTGATCTTTTAAACTAATCAGTAATCACACCATTTGCACTAAACATTCTAATCACACTAATCAATTAAAACAATAAATCAATTAAACCATGAATAAATTATTTTATAGAAATGGATTATCTAATCATTGATATAGGTACTGAGGTAGAAAAGTTGTAAGTTTTGAGATAGTGAATTAATCAGTGTTTGATTAAAGTAATGAGGTAGTATGGAGAGTCTGCAAGGAAAGGGTTAATTGTTTTACTAGCAGCTGTTATTTACTGGCTGGGAGGAATTTATTGCTCTGATGACTGATGCCATTATGCTGTAAACAATAGGCTGTAACAAGATGTTCAAAAGCACATTGGATTATTGAAAGAGAGCAAAACTCGCTGAATTAAAACACTTTAACTACAATCAATATGTCTCTGAATAAGATTGTTTTCCAATAGTTTCCTAAAGTTCCATAGATATAATACAAGTCACTTTTTTTTCTCTTCTCACTGTGACACTCATATTTGTCATTTATCAAGCTTTACTTTCCCAAGATTTTTAGACAAGCCATTTTAGAAAGACCTAAGGGGTGGTGGTGGAAATGCAGAAATAACACCTTGGGAAATGTCTAAGACCTGTACACAAAATTGTTCTTTTGGAGAATACCTGGAATTTCCAAGGAAATTGCAGGTCTAGACAGCTTTGTGGCTGCAAAGAACAGCTTCAAGGCATCCAATCTTTAGTGGACACAAAAATCAGGCTGCAACAGGTGAAAATGTTCCACTATTTTTCCACTTTTCTAATATATAAAGGGCTAAATGTTTCCATGATATAGTCTGGGGAACTGGATATAAATGTACCTGTGTTATTTGTTATGGATATGCCTAATCTATGATGATAAATTTATTTGTTCTATTATTTATATCAGGGGTCTTCAGACTTGGCAGATTTAAGATTTGTGGACTTCAACTCCCAGAATTCCTCCTCTACTCATGTTAACTCAGAAATTCTGGAAGTTGGAGCCCACAAGTCTTAACCTTGCAAAGTTTGAAGACCCTTGATTTATATTGTGCACATGGATTAATGCAAATCATATAATGAAAACTTATTTTAAGTTGATTTTTTTTTAAAAAAAATCCTCTTATTACTTTGTATTGGACACAAAACAATGGATAGTTTGAACAGAGAGGTCATTTAAGCATCAAGAATATGTGACATGTTTCCACAGGGGCCATTGTGAAACATACATTATAAAACTTATTGCAATAGTTCAGTAGGGCAACCGAACTATTTTTATTCAAAATTTGAAGGCATCTGTGGTGGCACAGAGGTTGGAATGCAGTACTGCAGGCTACTTCTGTTCCCTGCTGGCTAACAGAAATTTGGCAGTTCAATCCTGAGTAACTCAAGGTTGATTCAGCCTTCCATCTTTCCGAGGTCTGTAAAATGAAGACCCAGATTGTTGGGGGCAATAGGCTGGTTTTGTAAATGGCTTAGAAAGGGCTGTAAATATACCATGAAGTGGTATATTTGTTTGTTTGTTTGTTTGTTTGTTTGTTTAGTTATTTGTCAATCGCTTGTGAGATAATAGGTATAAGTATGTACATAGTTATGAATACATGAAATGGGTAACATATAAGAAAAAATAAACAATAAGACAGGGACGGTAGGCAAGTTGGTATGCTTATGCACGCCTCCTAAGTCTTCTGCTATCTGTGTTTTGTCTAGACTTAGCATAACTGCTTTGAGCCTGCCTTTTTTCACATAGGTGTGCAAAACCATTTTACCTGTCTGGCAATTGCAGCAGAAATGTAGTTTGTTGCATTTACACAGATTGAACTCTGAAATCTATGCAGATGTTACCTTGTCTGGTAAGGCAACATCTGCAAACCAACAAACAAGCTCAGAGAGCACCCTCAAATCTCTCCCACAGAGTCTTTTGTGGAGGTTGCAGCTCTCTCAGCCCTTTGCCAAGTACCCTTTTGAATGCCTTGCACATCCCTACTAAATACACCCTGATCTTGTTCTGGCAGATAGTTATGTTGTTATATGCCAGATTAGATTAATTGTGACACTCAGACATGGCTTGACAGAGTATGTCAGTGTACCGGTGTCAATCCAGAGGTTAACAGTTTGTAGCAGATTATTGGTGCCATTCTACATAATTAAGGAGCAGAAAACAGAATGTGTAGTGAAAAAGTTTGTTATTGTTTCCCCCTGACAGAAGGGGAAACTCTATTGCAGGGTTTGCATTTGTGATTTTGTTAGTAAGAACAATCCCTTGCTCCCAATGGAATGATATTTCCATTTTAATAAACAGAGAAGCATGTAGAACATCTGATAATGCCCCAAAGTAGGAAGTTATTAAAATGTCTGTCTGTCTTATAATCACCTCTTCCAAAACAGATAGACAGATTGGAACTTACATGTACAGTGGTAACAGAATAACAAAATAATTGAATTGGAAGGGATCTTGAAGGGACCTAGTCCAACTATATACCATTCCAGGTGAGCGGCTGTCCAGTCCCTTGTTAAAAGCCTCCAGTGATGTAGTACCCACAACTTCTGAAGATGCTTGCTGTTAATTGGTTCCAGTAGGTGCAATAAATATTAAAAAAGGATGGATCCCAAACAAATAATGTGACTTACCATGTAATATTTGGAAGAACTTTCTGTATGTCCTTTTCTCTATTCAGCAACCTTCTCAACATGGCTGACTTCTTGCCCACCCTCTGTGGCTGTCCTGTTCCTTTTGCAGTGACCTTCCCACCATGGCCAACTTCCTCTCTACTCTCTCCAGCTCTCCCCTTTCTTCCTGTCACTGCGTGTCAAGTACTAAACAAATGCTGAGTACTGGGACAACATTTTCATGTTCATTGAGTTCCAAATTCCCTGAGTTTTGACTCAATTGAGTACCAAGGTATCACTATATTTTATGATTTCTTGTTAATAACACACACAGGCAAAGCAGTAAGTGATTAAAATGTCTGTCTGTCTCATTCTCATTACCATCCTCCTCTAAAACAGATTGCCAGATTGGAACTTGCATGTGTTTAACAGTGTAGCAAGGTTGTGCTGAGGTCTTCTCCAATTAACATTTCAGAAGGAGAAGTCTACTCCTATAGACTGCAGAGAAGTGAGTGTCTATGTAAGTTAGCTATTTGCTGAAGTATCTGCTGAATGTTCAGGTTGGAGACATTTGACTTCATTAGTGTCAGACCTTGTAGTCCTTCAATTATCTGGTTAGACTGGACCTGGCTGAACATGGCCAATGGAGAGGACTTTCCAGAATGCCTTCTCTGTAAAAAAAAAGAAAAAAAGATGTGTTGGGTTTGGTTTCTTTGTAGGCTTTTGGTGAATCATTTGATTGGTGATGTTGATGATGAGAGGCCAAACAATGTATTATATGAGAGAATTCTCATGCTAATAAAATTGCTGGGAACTAGTATATAAGCAAATCCAAACACAGACTGGCCCTGATCATCCCTGTTATGCTGAAGAAGCCAGAATCTAAGGTCTATGAATTGCCTTTAGGTAGTTCCACATTTGACAGTAAGATACTTGTCAAAACTCTGCAACCAATTTTAATACATTTATTAATATGAACTGAGAGACAATTGTTCCTTGCTGTTTTCTTTCAGTCTTGATGGTTACTAGGCAGATCTGACTGTGCTAGTTCCTTTTTTCACTTCTTAAATATGTAGCATAATTCATACTTCCAAAGTACATTTTGAGGAATTAATGGCTGCGGGTATTATTTATTACCCATGTAAAAATATGTGCCTAGTTAGTATATAATAAGTGCAAACTGCTGACAACCCACTTAAAATGGATGAATAAATCTTGAGACTTTAATCTTGAATTATTTTGTTACCGCTAGTTTGACATTTCCTTAAAGTCAGTGGTAGAATTCAGCTGGTTTGCACTGGTTAGGGTGAACTGGTTGTTAAATTATCCACCCTCCACTATCAAAGTGGATCCTGGGTGCTGCACGTGCTACAATGAAGAAATGGGCTACAGAGTGACTGGCACGAGGGAAGGAGAAGGCCACTTTCCCTGTTTCTTCTCCTTGCTCCTCCTCCTTCCCTTGTGCCAGCCACTCTGTTGCCCGTTTTTCCATTGCATTGCAGTGCCCAGGATGCATTTTGATAGTGGGGGGAGTGTAATAATTTGCCTGCACAAACTAACCCTGCAGTAACCCTACATTGGGCCCAGTTTTGATCATGCTGCCAACTTAATTCCTTGCCTCTTTCACTTTTGCCCACAGACTGGCCAACGCCCCCTGCATGCAACTCCATGGGGAGGGGGAAATCCCTCCCTCCACTGCCTCCACTTCCCCCAAATTCTTCATTTTTTCATGCAAGCTCTCAGGAGCATCAACTCCTTGTCTCTGTGGTAAACACACACACACACACCCGGTCCTCAATCCTCGGAAACTTCACCTCTTAAAGGAGCAGCATCCAAAAGGATGAAACAGCTATGAGACCAATTTGCAGACAAGCACCCTCGTAAACAGACTTTTCACAAAGGGTAGAAATTTAACAACCAGTTTGCCCAGGGTCAGTTTGGCCATCACTGGAGGGTCATCCCACATGTGTGGCAGAGCTGGAGGATGGGGATGGCCCACACCTCCCAGGACAGACAACCTGACCCTTGGGGAACCGGTTGTTAAATTATTTGAATCCCACCACTACTTAAAGGATACATCCAAATGTATGTTTTCTGCTGCAAACTAATGACTTTAAAGGCTTTGTAAGAGAAATAAAGTGGAGGTACAAAATCACATCAAACTGTGGAAAGGATTTAAGAGACTATGGGGAATTCTGCAGAATCTGGAGTTTGCTGGCATGGTTAAGGAATTGAATTAGAAGTGGGGGCTCACTGCCTGATGTTGAGTGACACATTTTTCTTACTTTCAGTTTTATTTTAGAGAACCATTCGAAGATCACATAGAGTGATCATGCATCCAGAATATGGTCCTTTAGTTTTATTCCCCCCTCCCCAAGAAAAATCACCTTTATCCTTTATTTTCATCATTTAGCTCTTACCCTACAATGAGAACTGGTCTTTCGCTCATGGGAAAAATATGGAAATAAATTTGTCGTTTTAAAAGGAATTTACATGTATGGTCTGAATTTTTAATATTTTTTTTATTAGGAGAGAGGTTTTTGTAGATTTTTTTCTTTATTTTGCTCTCACTTTTCCTTAGCAAAGTTATAAATATAAAGTATTACATTTTATGAATGCCTTTCAGATTTGCAGCCTTTTCAGTTTTGTCCTTTATACAGTCACTATGCATAGCTGTACCCCGAATTCCTTTTAAAAAGGGATATAAAATTATTGTTGTGGATGGTTCCCCTACAAAACAGATAATACAAAATTGAGAGCTACATCTGGAAGTCAGAACCACAGACTTATCTGTTGCATAAAACCTAGTTCATGCATTCATACATTCTCTGTATTTGTTTGTTTATATCTATCTATCTATCTATCTATCTATCTATCTATCTATCTATCTAT
>NW_020769335.1:7443185-7455528 GCF_900518735.1 Pseudonaja textilis
TATCTATCTATCTATCTATCTATCTATCTATCTATCTATCTATCTATCTATCTATCTATATCATCTATCTATCTATCTATATCATCTACCTATCTAGCCAGGGTGGCACAGTGGTTAGCGTGCAGTACTGCAGGCCACTTCTGCTGCCTGCTGGCTGCCTGCAATTAACAGTTCAAATCTCACCAGGCTGAAGGTTTACTTAGCCTTCCAGCCTTCTGAGGTGAGTAAAATGAGGACCCAGATTGTTGGGGAGGCAATATTCTGATTCTGTAAACCGCTTAGAGAGGGCTGTAAAGCAATGTGAAGCAGTATACAAGTCTAAGTGCTTTTGCTATCTGTGTTTTGTCTAAGACTCAGCATATCTGCTTTCAGCTTACCTTTTTACACGTAAATTTTACCTGTCTGGCAATTTCAGCAGAAATGTAGTTTTTTTGCATTTACACAGATTGAACCCTGAAATCTATCATCTCTATTTCTGTCTTTCTGCCTCTGTCTCTTTGTCTCTATCATCTGTCTGTCTGTTTGTCTGTCTGACTATCTATCTATCTGCTTATTTGTTTGTATCCTCCCCTTTATTATTATTATTATTATTTTACAAATAACTCAAGGCAGCAAACATATACAACACACTTTCTTCTTCCTATTTTCCCCACAACAACAATCCCGTGAGATGAGTTGGGCTGGGGAAATACGACTGGCCCAAAGTCACCCAGCTGGGTTTCATCAGGATTAGAACTCACTTCCTGCTTTCTAGCCTGGTGCCTTATGGGAGACCAAATTGGCTCTCATAAATCTCACAAAATTCAGAAAAAAAATCTTATAAAACCCCTAAACATTTGTCATAAAATTTTCATAAAATTTATATGGAGTGGCTCAAAATTTATAGTAGACCCATGATCCTGTAGCACTGATTGCAGTGATAGGTTACATTGGGCAATGCAAACAAAAGCAAACTACTACTACTACTACTACTACTACTACTACTACTACTACCTCTTCTTTCCTCCTCCTCCTCCTCCTCCTCCTCCTCTATCCAATGCAGCATTCACATTGCCATGTCATGGAGATGGTTCCTATTTTTGCTGCCCAGCATTTAGTGCCCTACAGTGCAACAGAGCAGATGGTTGTCTTGCAAATCTTAGATTTAAGACGGGTTGGCATTCGTCTGTCACAATACAAGCAAACTATCATGGGAATTCTAAAGATAAGGACAGAAGGATTCCAAGGAAGTAGGGTTTCTAATCCTTTCTCTTCCTTCCTATTCATCTTTTAGTCAATGGCCACATCCGTCAGAAGAAGCTGATTTTTCAAGGTTGGAATTAACTCACGTTTAAATCCCTGTGAGCGGAGGGCCTCTGTGAGGTTTTCTCTTCCTACGCATTCCTTTCTGCAATTAAACATTTATCTCATTATCCTAATGACTCTAAAATATAGTAATTCTGAAACGGTTTTATGGGTGAGATAGTGTGTCTAAAAAGCAGCAGTTAGTTAAACATGAAGGAGACAGAGAAGAGTATTTGATTTCCCAAAGCATTCAAGTCACATTCTTCAGTTTAACAGATAAGTATGTGAGAACAGGAAGGAGGTGGGAGACCTCTGAAAAATCATTATATAAAACATTAGAGAGTAAATGCTGAAGAGGGCTGAAATTATTCTGTATTTATGTATTACTTTGCATAATGTAAAATGTTAGCATAATAAGAACACTATTGCAGTATTTTAAATTTTTCCACGGATGGTTACACACATCAAGCTTCTACATATTTTTTTTTCTTTATCACTGTTGTTATTCATAGTTTGCAATTGCTCCAGCAGCTACAATGTTTGTTTGTGTGTGTGTGTGTGTGTGTGTGTGTGTGTGTGTGTGTTTGTGTGTGTGTGTATTTAAATGCTGAACTATTCCTAAATGCTTCGACAGGATGATGCTTGGAACATATAGAATGGCTGAAGACTTGTAGAGTAGCTGCTAGGTTTTTTATTATTATTATTATTGTGCAAATAAATATCCATCTGGTTCAGTTCCAAGCCAGGAGGAAGGCACTGGAAATAAAATGATTATTTTGGAGGCTGATTGGAAAGAGGGTCCTTTTATTGATGAAGCAGACCACCAACCACATGTGATTCTGGGCAGCTGACAAAATGGAGCTGAGAGGGGGGGTGGGTTATACCTTCTTTGGGGTGTGCACTCGAGCTTCCTGTTCCTGTGCAATAACATGTATTCTATTAGCTGTTGTCAGATTCCTATGAGGTCATGTAGGGCTTATGTAGGGGTCAGAACTGGCTCTATAGGCAAAAGAGGAAATGAAAATCCTGGGTGTTTGTCTGAGCTTAGTTTGGTTGAAGTTTAGACTGCTCCGGGGATAGTGCAATGAAGGAGCTTGTGTTCTGAAAGGGTGTTGGGCAATTCCTATTATGGCTTAATGGCTTTGTCTTGTGTTGGATCATCTAAGTGAGGACTACTTAGTAAGGGCTAATCCCACCATTCTGCCTTTGTTCAGACTTTGCTGTGGGGAATTTCAAAATATCCTGTCTTTAATGGATTACCAAATCTGCCTTTAAAAATCTAAAAGGTGCCTCTTCAGTATTTGCTGGGGGCTATTAAGAAAGACTGAGTCTGCTTCCTGCCTCTAAAAAAAAACATGTTTCTCCATTTCTCATTTAGGGAAATATAATATTCTGCATATATATATATATATTCCTCAAAATATTTCATTCTTCTAGGGGGGTGGGTGTTGACTTTTTACAATATCAATCAATCTGATGGGGTATAGATGATGTTGCTATTTAGAACAGATTGATCATATTGTCTGATCTGAAGTGGCTCCTCCAGATACTTATTCCATTCACACATTATATGGTGTTTTTTTTTATTTTTTTTAGAATCTAAACCAGTATTGTCATAAGAACCATACATAATAAGAGCATAATGCTCTTGTTCCTGCTTCTACCTGCTTCAGTTTCCAAAATGGGCAGATTCCATCTGTCTTTGCCACAGTAACTCCAACTGTGTTCTATAGAACTCTTACCAACTTCCAAGCTATGGAAACTCCATCATCGATCAATGATTCCTGAAGACTCTACTTTGTCTTCAATTCCCTCTCCATTTGGGTTGAAGTACATGTAGAATAGGACAGAAAGAGTCCTATTATGGTCAGATTCTCCAAAGGGAAAAAAAAATCAATTGTAGCACTTGTCAGGCAGCTATCTATGGGGGATGTACAGGGGTGGGATTCTACCAGTTCGTACCTATTCGCTAGAACCGGTTGTTAACATTCTAAGCAGTTCGGAGAACCGGTTGTTAGAAGAAATTACTGGCCTAATCCTGTAAGATTATAATCCTGCAGGAAGGGAACATTCTGATGTTGCTTACAGAAACTACCTCTCTGTTAACCCTTTTTACATTCTTGGCAGGACTAGACTTCCTGTCTCAGAAACTTTGCTGGAGTTCTTTTTCCCTCCTTTGCTGGTACTTTGCTTATGTGGAGTGACCATTCAAAATTACAATGGCACTGAAAAAAGTGACTTATGACCATTTTTCACACTTACGACTGTTGCAGCATCCCCACAGTCATGAGAGGCTAGGCGAGGAGATGCATGCCTTGATGTGAGTGATATTGAATTGGCCACACCCAGCCAATAACATGACCACCAAGCCACATCCACCAACTAAGACATGCCCACAGAACCAGTTGTTAAAAAATTTGAATCCCACCCCTGGGGATATAGATACGTAAGATAAGTCTTATGCATCTCTCTGTGCAATGTTGAAACATTACAAGTTCTTACACCATCAGAGGGCTGGTCACTTTTCAATGATGAATCTCCTAGCTTGGTTCCTGACAGAGTCAGCCTTCCTTGATGACACCTAACTCCAGTCTAGCAATATTTTCTTATCCTAAAGCAACTAGAGAAAAGCTGAGAAGAAAAAAATCATAGAATGGCTTGAAGATACAGTGAAAGGTTAAGGTAGATATCTGAGAATTTAATCCATATCACACCTAAGATATTCAGTTGCTCTTGCAAGTGTGCCAGTATGGTCTCCTGCTCTTTTGCTGAGAATAAGTAAAGATACTCACTATGTAGATACATTCACCTCACACTGTTTACTTCCAGGTTGTTTCCACTTCTAAGTCAGCCTGGAGTGGAATGGGGGGACTACTGAAGTTGGGTGAAATTCAGCTTGAAGTTAGATAAAGATCAGTTGGATTATCTGGATGTCACTCATCTAAGCATTTACCAGTTCTGGCCCTGTATAACTCATGTTCAGCTCAAGTAACAGTAACTAGTTGGTACTGAAGCTATAGAATACATACAACATACTAAGTTCTACCTAAGCTCTTGGATATTTAATCCGTGCTTAGATATTAACCGTGTAGGATTTCATGGGGATTGTAAATTCAAAAACAGGCAGATACATTTCTGCCCAATAATCAATATTTATAGCAGATGCCTATATTCTAACTGATGGGGTATATTTTATTGCGGCCTATAAAGCTGTGATCAGCAGGAAATAACCTTTATGGATACACCTGATGACAAAATTGATATTTACATGTGTGTTACTTTGTAAGGCAGAAGCTTATCATGGTCCTTTCTTTTTTTTTCCTATTAAAAATATAGTATGAGAAGCATAGAGAGGAAACATGCAAACAATAAGAGCTCAACCTTGGATTGATAGCATTGTCTCAACACAATTAATGCTATTTGTCAAATCTGTTTGACACTTAAAGGAGATTAGGAGGCAGACTTTGCGAGCAGTCTATTATTTCAGATAATGAAAAATTGCCATTGTGCTTTCTAAACTGAAGAAGAGTTCAAGTAAAAACAAATACCCTGCTTTCCATATTACTTCTTTGCAATGAAGATTCATAGTTTTGCCATGTGAAAAAAAATCCCACTTGTGTTGCATTTACTTTTTTACTTATTTATTTAATAATTTCCACATGTATACTGTTATATTTGCTTGAATGGATATATGCAACTTTTTTGTTCTCTTAAAATTTTCTCTAATTCTCTCTCTGTGTGTGAGAGAGACAGAGACACACACAGAGAGACAGAGAGGGAGAGGAAAAGAGAGAGAGGGGGGGGATATTTGGATTTATCAAAATACCCAATATATTGTAATATTTCAAATAAAGAAATAAAATCAATGTTGATTGGATTTATTTTGTGAAGGGGCTGGTTACTTGAAAAGGGAACCAAACCAGCCCTTAAAGTTTCTGTAACATTAGAAAGCTTCCTTGTTTTTCTAAGTACAACATTTAATTCAAATAATACTTACCAGAATTACAATATATTGTGTCAAATCACAGGAGTCAAATTAAGTGTAATTTTAAAAGATTGTTACAACAAATGCAATCTGTAGCACATTTCACAATTAACCTAATGCAACTGTTCATTTTGTCTCAGAAAAATAAAGTATGAGATTTTAAGACTTTGGGCTCATATACTTACCTTCAAAACAAAAAATAGCTTTGCCTGAATTTTTTTTTACAACACAGTTAGCTTTATAACTAATATTTTCATTTGATCTGATCAAATGATTGTCCAATCTCTTCTTAAAAACATCCAGTGTTGGAGCATTTCCAACTTCTGGAGGCAAGTTGTTCCACTGATTAATTGTTCTAGCTGTCCGGAAATTTTTCTTAGTTGTAGATTGCTTCTCTCCTTGATTAGTTTCCACCCATTGCTTCCTTCAGGTGCTTTAGAGAATAGCTTGACTCCCTCTTCTTTGTGGCAGCCCCTGAGATATTGGAACACTGCTATCATGTCACCCGTAGTCCTTCTTGTCATAAAACTAATACCCAATTTCAGCAACCATTCTTTTTTATGTTTTAGCCTCAACTCCCCTAATCATCCTTTTTGGTCTTCTCTGCACTCTTTCTAGAGTCTCAACATCTTTTTTTACATTGTGATGACCAAAATTGGATGTAGATCCATATTCCTCTAACAATATCCACTTCCTTAATACTATATAAAAATACCCCATCTCTACTATTTGCTCTAAATCACTTTTCTAGGTTGTGTGGTGGAAAAAAAAACAACCCCAATCAGTCAGCATGAATGAAACATTAAGAAGGAATATATGCACAAAACCACTATGGAAGAATTGAAAATAGACTGAAAATCTGCTTATAAAGTCTTCCATGAGACCATATTGGAGTATACTTACCCAAATCAGTGTGTGCAGTTCTTACCATCAGAAATTTCCATAGTCATTTCTAAGTAAATCACTAGGTTCTGCTCCATTTCAATTGCCATCAAAAGTCAATGGGTTTAAACTTGCTCCAGGCTGAATCAGCCATCCATCATTTAGGATTTAATGTCAGTTATAGCTTTATTGATTATCATCACTTCTTTTTTTACTGCTCGGTTTTATACATACACATTCAACAATACGATGTGTTTTTGCAGAAAAGCCTTGGCGGTGCAGTTGCTAGTATGCAGTATTGCAGGCTGGTTCTGCCCACAGCCTGGAGTTCGATCCTGACAGGGCTTAAGGTTGATTCAGCCTTTTATCCTTCCTAGGTTAGTAAAATGAGGACCCAGATTGTTGGGAGACAATATGCCAACTCTGTAAACTGCTTTGAGAGTGCTGTAAAGCACTATGGAGAGGTATATAAGTCTAAGCGCTATTGCTATTAATTTATTCCACTTGGTCTTTAGTGATTTAGTAAAGGTTTCTGTTTATAAATAAATGAATTACCTGGTCAACACACTTTAGAAAGGATGGTATGGGGCTCGAAGGCATGCAAAAAATAGACATCCCAAAATAATTAGGGGCTGCCAGTGAAAACACACAATCATCGGGGTTCTTTAATTTGAAGTGAAGAATGGTTGGGAAGCCCTTCAAACAAGGCTATAGTTCTGGATTCATGATGTTTATAGGCAATTATCTAAATTATCCACATTAAAAATGTTGTTACAAATTTGATCTTGCACATTTTATCTGTTCCCTAGTGTCTTTCACTTTGCCTGCTTTTTGGCAGGACATAAGTCAAAGATGACTTGTGCTCTGCCCGGCTATCCCATTATTTCGTTTGCCATTTTCAAGGCAATCTTCAGACAGGGAGGTCAGAAAAAGTATGCTGGTTGAATGGGGAAGGCTAACAGTAGTTAGAGGAATTAGGGACACAAGAAAGGAGCTAAATAACTATCCACAAAGTGAAGAAGTGAAAAATAAAATGTGCAGTTTGCAGTTTGCTCATTTTTTGCATAGATTTCTTGAAATACAAACATGGCATTCTATAAACAGGAATGTTCTGTCTTCACTACATGTTAGTCTGTTTACAGCTCAACATGCCTCCAATAAAACAGACCATGTGCATAGATCTGAATGCTTTATTGAAATAAAGGGATATGGTAAAACTGGGGAAAATAGGGATACGTACAATGAGAAGCAAATACAAGATAGACAGTACTGAGTTACTGCTGAACATAGCAATTAATAAATAAAAGCAATTTAAATCTCACCAGTTATGTTCTGTGTGTGGGATGTAGGTTTGTCCTTGAATGACCATGTGCCACAGATTAAGATGGATTCTTCTTTGTGCTTCTGCCTTCTCCAAATGCTAAAGGAAATGGAGTCTGGCTTCCCAGTGTGCACTTGTTTTGGGACTGCAGGCTGATGGGGTGGGGTGAGCTTCAAACTTGGCATTTGTGTCTCTGGCCATTAGATGAGGCTAGAGAGCAACAACAGTATATAAAAATCATATATTAGGGCATATTTGGCCCTCCAGCCACCAGATGGGGCTAGGAAACAGCAACAGTATATCAAGTTATATACTGGGGCATGACAAGGAACAAGAAGGACATCCTAGGAAGATAATTTTAAGCCACTCTTTTTCATACACTTGCCAATATCATGAGCTGGTATTTCCAACATTGTAAAGAAATTCAGAAAGTAGAAAATACAGGAAGTCCTAGATTTACAATTTACAGTTCATTTAGCGACCATTTGAGATTACGAAGTCACTGACTCATCTTACTTGTGTGCATCACCCCGGCTTCCTTTTCGCTGTCAGAGGCCTTCAGGAATTTCTTCTTCTGTGGCCGTCAAGGCTGGCAAGTCTTTCCTGAAGGTCCCTGCAAACAGTAGCAATCTGGAGCTCTGTTATCAGTCGCAGAGGCCTTTAGGAAAGCCTTGCTGACTGCAGAAGAAATGGGCCAACAAGGCAGGTGTCAGGGTGTGTGAGGCCTGGCTGCAACTGTCTGAAGGAAAGCAGTAGGGCAGCTCCCCTCCCCCATCCCCAATGTAGAGTAATTTTTTACAGTGCACCCTGGAGTGGGCAGAGTCTTAATTAGGGCTTATTTTGGGGGGGGTAGAGCTTATATTGGGTGCACGTGTAAAAATCAAGCTAGGACTTACTTTCAAGATAGGTCATATTTTCAGGGAAACAGTACAGGAAGAAGGGCTGAACATGATTTTTAAGAGGAAAAATATTTAAAAAATTAAACCTCCCTCCACCCCACTCTTTCTGTGATTCACTTTGTTCAGGTTATGATTGACAAGACATTCTTTGGAGTAATGGTGCGAAGCCTATTTGTTTTCTTGCTACTGTATATACTTCCTCATTTATCATCAAATGCCATCATTTGATGCTCTGCAAATGAAAAGCATGATCACTTCTGTAGTTTTTTTTTTTTTTCCTGTATGCACCCTCAAAACTTCACATTAAAGTATCATAGAGTGCACACACTAATATTCAAATAATTTAGCTATTTTTTCCTCATTGCATTTCAGAGCTTAGAACCTTTAAAACAAAAACTGGAATATTCAGCAATGCTTGTATAAACCAAGTGTATGTGATTAACTTTTGCAATTATTATAAAAAGCACATGAAAGCTATGAACTTTGTCTTCCTTTCACCAGAGTTCTAAGCAGTAAACTTTTAGAGCTTGGAGGCAGACAACTGATGGAAGATAATCAGTTCCTAATATTTAGTGTTGGCTATCCAGAATCTTCCTTAAATAGAGTTTTAGCTGACTCAAAAGAATCGATGACTGGAGTATTTACTTTCAAACAATGCAAAAATTATATGGGCTTCCTCTTATATTTTTAAAATCTTTTTTTCTTATCTTCTCTTGCCTAAAAAACAGTAGGGCTGAAGCCTGTCCATTGCATTGCAGGCTCTGCTTTCAAGGAAAACATCCAAGCCAAACAGCAACTTACAAAACAGCCAAACCAAATATTGGATTTAAGAATTTTCAGCTTGAAAATCTTTCCATACTCAAATGCCATTACATACTATTTGCCCTGGTTTGTCTGAAGTTCTGAGGGGGAAAACATCTGGTTTGTTTGAGAGGAAAAAAAACTGTTTCTTTTCTGAGAATAGCAATCATATTTTGGCATAGCATCATCTAGACCCAGAAAGTTAGTTCTAGATCAGAACATTCTATGCCCAACTGTTAGTTCATAAGGTTTCACTAGGGACTGTAAACAAAAAAATGAGTGACTGTAAACAAAAAAAAAAATCATTTTGCCTCCCATACAGAAAGCAATCTAGCTATCATTGTTAGTTAACTTTTGGCAAGTTATAATGAAGAAATTGATACTCTCTGACTCCATACCTGAGTGAAACCAAATTTATTACCTTTTTTTCTGTACTTCTAAAAGAATGAAATATTATTTTATCTGGTTTGTATGGTTGATGGCTGTAGTCAAATTCATGGAGTCAAGCAACTGTTTAAGAAGTGTTATAAAAATATCCCAATAAAAGAGGAATACAGACAAACCAGAAGCAATAATTCTTACTTTAAGATTCAGAGGTTTATTTCATGAGCAATTTGAAACATGAATAGCCATCATAACATTACTTATATGAATAACCCATTGCAGTGAGGTCCAGAGATAGTAACTAATTCTAGAAAGGATAGCTCATGGTGATTTCATCATTCTATGTCCAAATATATTTATAAAGCTACATACTTTGCAAAATCATGTCTCACAATTAGCAACAGCTCAGCAGGATTACAAATAGTTCTGGTACATTTTGAAATCATACTATCTAAAACTTTGGTTCATGTCTCTTTGTTCTGGGGCCTGCTATCATCCAAGGCCTTGTTGAATCTGATAGATCAGGGGTCTTCAAACTTGACAGCTTTGAGACTTGTGGACTTCAACTCCCGGAATTCCTCCTCCATTCATGTTAGCTCAGGAATTCTGGGAGTTGAAGTCCACAAGTCTTAAAGCTGTCAAGTTTGAAGACCCTTGTGATAGATCAATAGCCTATGTTTTTGTTTCCCACAGAAGTGTTTAGCAAATTTGGCTGCATGTGAACCTATTCCACATGTAGTCCTTGCCTTACAACCCTTTTGTTTAGTGGCTATTTGAAGTTATAACAGCAAAAAAAAAAAAAAAATGAGCGTTTTTCACTTACGACCCCATTTTGGTCATCTGATCCAAAATTCTTGATTACTGGTTCATAGACGGTTGCAGTAGCCTAGGATCATAGGATCCCCTTTTGCGACCTTCTGACAAATGAAGTCAATGGGGAAAGTCAGCTAACTTAATAACTGCAGCAATTCACTCAACAGCGGTGGCACAAAAAGTCGTAAAATGGAGCAAGCTTAATAAATGCCTCAGTGCGTTACTAGGTTACTCACTTAGTAACATACATTTGGGGCTTAGTTGTGGTCACACATTGAGGACGACCTGCAGGGTTGGGATTCTACTGATTTGGACCAGTTTGGGTGAACATATTGCTCCAAAGATCAGCTGGCAGCAAAACGGTTCGCTGAGATGAGCATGTGGGCCTGCCCGCCCACCCCTGGTCTTTCTTGTGCTTTATCTCCTTTGTTTAGAGAACAGCTGATTCGCGCGGCAGAGTGGTTTGCCGTGGTTCAGCTGTTTTATTCACAGAGGCTGCAGTAGAAAGTAAGTATTAGAGCTTTTGAAAATGCAGAGCACAAACGCACGTGCTCCAGTGGTGTGTTTCAAAAAGGTTTACCACCGATTCAGTGGGCATGGCTTAGGCGTGCTTTGTGTGCGTGCACATACTTTGCACGTGCATGTGCCAAATGCACACTTTGCACAGGCACAGAGGCATTTTCAATGACCTCCTGCAATCCTGCACTCTCCCTGTCGCTTCAGCAGCTGCCGCGTGGCAATCTGATGTGCCGCGCAAAGCAGCTGCACTTCAAAAGGAAGACATAAAGGTTGGTATGGGAGCCCAGGTGGGTGGGTCGGAGCGTCAGAGACCACCGTTTTGGTCTCTGTTGCTCATCACTGCTACCAGCTCGGCAGAACCAGGCCAAACTGGTAAAATACTATCATTGTTGTGCGCGCACAAAGTGCACGATCACCGAACTGGTTGTTATACCGGTGGAATCCCACCCCGACTACCTGTTTACTTTTTAGAATCATACAGGTGTTCATTCCTTGTTTAACAGATGTATCCGTTGGTTGTATGCAACCCTTTAAGGGAACCTCAAGTTGTGTTTTGAATCCCAATTAGTTGCTTTCCTGTACCATCTCGAATATTCATTGTTATCATAATTTTTGAAAGGGGAAGATAGTTGAAACAATCCATAAAGTTCCCAGAAGGTTACGCCAGGGGGCTCTGATAATCGGCCACATTAATTTTATAGTGTAACGTTAAGCAACTTACTGCACTGCGCATAAAAGTAAATCTTAAAGAGCTTCATATCTGCAGTTAGTTGAGTAGGTGTGTAATTGACTTTTGGCCTCTTGGTGACACCAATTGCTTTTTATAAAGCTATTGGGGGATTGAGCTCTAAAATTTGAAAGCCTCAGTATTTTCAATTCTGCTTACAAAAGCAAAGAAAACTGATGCACTCTGGTGAATTTTTATTTTTATTTTTTGGGTTTGTTAAATCATTTTAAAAACTCAGCAGAATTCATTTGTTTTAAAGCATCTCAAATGTCTTTGATAATTACAAGGGTACTCATAATGATTCCGTATAATGTTGGAGGCTAGTTGATATTTATTATATTTATCTTCATTCAACTACAAATGAACAGAGGGAAGCAGATACTAGTAGGGTAAAAGTTACTTAAACAAATAGCATTTTTCCACGTTTCTGTTTCAATTTATCAAAAATTATTTTGCTTTTCTATTTCTTGAGAAAAAAAAGAAAGAAAGAAGGGGGGGAGAAGGAAGGAAAGAAAGAGAGAAAGAGAAAGAAAAAAGAAAAAGAAAGAAAAAGAAGGAGAAAGAGAGAGAGGGAAGGAAGGAAAAAAAAAAGCAGAGGGAGGAAGGGATGGAAAGAAAGAAAGAAGGAGGGAGTGAAAGAAAGAAAGAGAAAGAAAGAGAGAGAGAGAAAGAGAGAAAGAGAGAAAGAAAGAAAGAAAGAAAGAAAGAAAGAAAGAAAGAAAGAAAGA
>NW_020769335.1:7455538-7502611 GCF_900518735.1 Pseudonaja textilis
AGAAAGAAAGAAAGAAAGAAAGAAAGAAAGAAAGAAAGAAAGAAAGAGAAGGAGGAAGGGACAGGGAGAGAGGGAAGGACAAAAGAAAGAAAGAGAAAGAAAAAGAAAGTAAAAGAGAAAGAAAGAAAGAAAGAAAGAAAGAAAGAAAGAAAGAAAGAAAGAAAGAAAGAAAGAAAGAAAGAAAGAAAGAAAAGGAGAAGGGAGGGGGGAAGGAAGGAAGGAAGGAAGGAAGGAAGGAAGGAGAAAGGATCATACTAAATTTGAACCTATGATTATTGGAGAAACAAATTCATGAAAACAAAAAATAAACCCAGTGGCCCCACATTTAATGCCTACTGGCAGGTGCTTGTTTCGATAGACTTGCATTAAGATGAAAGTCTAATTTCCATACGAATAAGGATACATGCAGTCGGTCTGTACAGATTCAGTTTTATGACTGCAAAGAGGCAGAAATCCAGAAAAGTGTGCCAAACAATGAAGATTCATGCTGTGCTGGAATCATAGATCATTTATTTATTTTGCCACATACTTATTTACTCCGCTTGTAAGTTACCCAACTCATTTACATGTCTGTCATCATGGGAATGGGTAGTTCTGTGCTTCATTGAGCTACTTTAAACCAAGTATGATTCTTTTCGCTCAACTTTCTCCAAGTGATGACGGTGGGTTTTCTGCAGCTTTCCCAGATATATGCAGATGTTCGATGAACTTTTCTAAATGAGAACAATTAATCAGTGGAACGACTTGCTTCCAGAAGTTGTGAATGTTCCAACATTGGAAGTTTTAAAGAAGAGATTGGACAATCATTTGTCTCAAATGTTATAGGGCTTCCATCTGGTTGGGCTGTAGCTCCTTCTGCTTCACAAGAAGATTTCAACAACGTGCCTTCCATCCTGAACTCATTTATCTGGCAATAGCGTAATGCTGAAGTCGCTCCAAGGCTCCAAATGGCAACTCATTGGAACCAATAAAAGCAAACAAATAGCTAATGCACAACAAACCCTTCCAGATTAATATACAAGCGAGCATGGTGTGTGTGTGTGTGTGTGTGAGAGAGAGAGAGAGACAGAGACAGAGACAGAGACAGAGAGAGAAAGATTTACTCAATGCATGGCTTGTTGAAGCAATCAGTTCTTCCCTTCATCCATGAGCAGAAGCCTAGGAGAGATATTGCCATGAATGATAAGGTATGGCGGCAGAGCAGAACACTGAGAAAATGTCAGTGTTCTGCTTTGATTACACACTCTATTTTGCAAGTTTGGGGACAGTAAAACTCAAAGTACTTATCTTTCACCGTGATGTGATGGACTGGTCAAAATGAATCATCATTAGTGGGACTTTCAGCTGTGAAATGATGAGTAAGCGCACAGCAGCATAGCAAAAAAAGTCAATCGCTGTCAGTGTTTAATCGGAAGGAAATATGTGTGTGTGAGCCTGTCCCCCTCCTTCTCTCTCTCTCTCTCTCTCTCTCTCTCTCTCGGTATGTGCGTGTGTGGGTATGTTTTTATTTATTTATTTTTAAAAGTTGAACACATTTCCAGAGCCACGGTGGCACAGTGGTTAGAATGCAGTATTGCAGCGGATTTTACTGGATGCCGACTGTCAGAAATTGGTCAGTTAGATGCAGACCTGCTCAAGGTTGACACAACCTTCCATCCTTCTGAGGTCAATAAAATGAGGAGCCAGATTTTATTTTATTTTATTTTGGGGGGGGGGCAATATACTGATTCTGTAAACCACTTAGAGAGGGATATAAAGCACTATATAAGTCTTAAGTGCTATTGCTATTGACTCAGCCTTCCATCCTTCTGAGGTGGGCAAAATGAGGATGCAGATTGTTGAGGGCAAAACTCTGTGAACCAGTTTGAGAGAGTTGTGAAACACTATGAAGCCATATATGAGTGCTATTGCTATTACTATTTCTAATGTCTCTTTAGAGAAGCTCAAATGCAGTGAATTGTTATTAAATTACTTAAACTATTAAATTACAGCGAACAAAGACTCAGAGGAGAGTTAATATCAAACGGTCTTTAAAAGTTTAAGTGAAAAAATAAAGTTTCTCTAGGAAAGCCTCTTTAAGTGACCCCAATAGCAATCCTAAGAAAGGGAACATGACAAGGTTGCTGTCAAACAAGCAGCCCACAATAGAAAATGCTGTGTACTATGCACACACTATGCAACATGGAAGCAGATATAAAACAGATATTATTCAAGCTGGGCCTCCAAGGGCAAATAAACCTTTCGTGCTGCTAATTAATTAAATCAGTTTAAACTAAATTCCAGATTCCTTTAAAGGAAGGCATTGTCTTAAGGTAGAAAAAAAAGCCAGCATTGACGAAATCCCCAGATCACACAGACTAAAACATACCAATTAGCCTACAATGAACATAAATATACAATCATAGCTAAACCCAGATAGGCTTAAATAAAACCTACTTAGGAAAAAAAAAGAAGGAAAAAAAAGCAAAGACTTCTTCATCTGGAAGTACAGTAACTGGGACTGAAATCATAAATGCTAACTCATCCAAGAGGTGAGCCATCTGAAGTTAGTCAGAATTGAAAATCCATAATTAATGGCAGCTGGAATATGGTAACTGATGCCTTCTTTTCCATATATGTGTTGGGCCATGTTAGACCATGACTTAAGTATGGTCTTTATCATCTGTCTGTCTGCACTACCCATCTGCCTGCCCACCTGTCTGCTTGCCTGTCCGTCCATCCATCCATCCATCCATCCATCCATCCATCCATCCATCCATCCATCCATGTATCATCTATCTATTTTCTCTCTCTCTCTCTCTCTCTCTCTCTCGTATCTGGAATCTATCTATCATCTATTTTCCATATATCATCTATTACCTTACACACGCATAAACATACTGTCAAAAAGAAACCCTGTGTAGTATAATGGTTATGAGGCTGGATCATGTGAATAGAGAGCCAGGTCCTCCTCCTCCCTTGGCCCATCACTGTCTCTCAAATGAAAACATCTACCATCCTTTACTGAAACAGCATGGTAGGGTGCCTTCATCCCACAGTGGTTTCATTGGGCTGTTGTTGATGATAGTATCGCCAACAGCATTTCATATCTTGGAAGAAGGCAAGGTCAAAGCACTTCCATACTGCCATCAAAGAATTCCATGGACATTTATTTTATTTTATTTTTAGTTTAGTTTGCCAAGCATATATGAGAAAACAAATATAAGTATGAACATAACATATAAATATATAAGTATAAACAGGTATAAGTATATCCATAATAACTGAGTATGAATAAATGGGAACAGTAGGACAGGGATGGAAGGCACGCTGGTGCTCTTATGCATGGCCCCTTTCAGACTTCTTAGGGATACAGTGAGGTCCACAATTGTTGTGGTTATCCGGCAGCAGGTGCGGACAGCTGAGAAGAGCAAGGACTCAAATGAGGAGCTAGGACCATTAGGGAGTGGACTGCTGCCTTCAGAGATTGTGGGGGCTGGCAGCAGTGATGAGTAGGTTCCTGAGGAGCCTGTGCCAAGTGCACATGTGTGCAGGATTGCTCACAGGAAAAAGCAGCTGCAAAAGCATGGGAGTAAGGCTGCATGGTAATGGCCCCTCCTTCAAGAAGGTAAAAGCCAGCTGTGAAGCGAATGTTCTTTGCAGGAAGCAAAGATGTTTTGAACCTCAGCCTCGTGGACATTGGTATTTGAAGACTGTTGTGTTGTGAAATATTTCTTATCTGTGATTCTTGGCAGTCTGGCACAGTTTTGGCAAGGTTGTGCTTATCAAAGTTAATGAGTTTGCAGCAGCCTTTTAACCGGGGATTCGTAAGACTCATTAAAAGGCTTCTGTTTCCTTTGGTTATTGTTTGTTTTATTGGAAAAGGGTTTGGGTCAGAACAATGATAGACAATTTAAGTTAAAGGTTTGGGGGTTTGAGGATTAACAACAGAGTCAGGTAGTGTGTTCCAGGCATTGATCACTCTGTTGCTGTAGGTGTATTTTCTGCAATTGAGTTTGGAGCGGTTTACTTTGAGTTTGTATCTATTGTTTGCCCATGTGTTATTGTGATTCATGTTCATGAAATCATTAGTTCATTCTGTCATGAGGGATCTTTTTATTATATTTTCTAATCACAGCTCCAAATTTCTGTTTGTGATCCTCAGGACCACAGTGCCCAAAAAATAGCAATTCACTTGTTTTTGCTCTGTTGATGGAGGAGTTTAGGAGACCTCGGATAGTGTCCAATCTGAGCAAAGCAAGGCTCACTCTGTAAATAAGTGTCATTGTTTTTTTATATTTTTTTTTCATTTTGCTATACAGATTCTTGGCTCCTAAGAGGAAATAGTTGCAAGATACACTTGATGTTGTGAAGTAAACATATTTTGATGACAGATACAGATTGTGCTGCTAAGCTTATCAAGGCAGACAGGTGGTAAGGATACAGCATACTAAAGGCAGTCTGCTACTCAGAGAAACACATTGATAGAAGAAGTTGCTGAGATGAGACCTTCTCCTTTATTTTTATGCAGTTCTTTTGTGGATTGGGAGCCTGAAAAATATGCCTGTAGTGTTTGAAAACTCAAATGTAGATCAGGATTAATCAGTGTAGACGTAACCTCGCTGGAAAATCTGCATCATCAAAACTATGGTTCCCTTTGAATCTCTGCCAAATATTAAAGTGTTCCAGCATATTGTTAAAAGTTGGATAGATTTTGTGGTGCTCCACTAAAGACTGCCAAGCCACCCAAAGAATTAAGTTTGCATATTGGATGTCCAGTTTGACTTTGCAGTTTGTCAGGTGGCTGGTAGGATGGAATTAACAAAGAATGATGAATTCCTTTCTTCTAATTCCAGTGGTGGGATTCAATTTTTTTTACTACTGGTTCTGTGGGCGTGGCTCGGTGGGTGTGGCAGGGGAAGAATACTGTAAAATCTCCAGTCAGTGGTGGTATTTGCTGGTTCTCCGAACCACTCAAAATTCCCACTACCAGTTCTCCAGAACTGGTCAGAACCTGCTGAATACCACCCCTGTCTAATTCACAGCATAAATTTCTTCCATCCCTGCAACAGTTTTGGAAGTCCATGTGAAAATATTTGCATATTTGTACACATTATTTTTCACACACATATCTAAACGTGCTATTCTGCAGCAGATGGATTGTTGTAAGCAATTTCTTGAGATACATTTTCTTTTTCTGCTTAGTTTCTGTAACATATACGTGTTGGGCACCTAATTTTTGTACTGCAAGACTCAAAGATGTGTAAAAGTAGAAAGGTAATTGTATTCTGCTGTGTTCATTCACTTGCAAAGTGCATACTATATTTGTGTTTATTAAAATAGGAAAAAAACATGAACCAAACACATTCCTCCCCCCCCCCCCAGTCTTTCTTTATAAAGGCCATCTGGCTGGATAAGACCAAAATCAGGTTACATAACTTCCTCTTAAAAACAACAGACAGGTGAAAGATATTCCTAAAATATTCCTCTTACTGGATCAGAATGTATTAAATTTCAGGACAGCGATTTATTTAAACAGCAGTGAGCCATAGCTATTGCTTTCAGTTAT
Source organism: Pseudonaja textilis (assembly GCF_900518735.1). Next base: position 7,461,087 of record NW_020769335.1, read on the forward strand.
CAGTTTATTGCATTCTCTGGAAGTTTCTGGAGCCGGACAGCTTATGATATATTCAAACTGGGAAGAGCTAGTTGCATTACAAGCACCAGAAGTTAGTTTTGCCAATGTCCAATTGTTTGTGCCTTCAGGCTCTCTGTTCTCATGATTTTTCTTTGAAAACATGAAAGGTTTAGAGGTTCTGTCCCTTAATTTTTAAGCACTGGAATTTCAATGGCTTCCCCCAGAATCTCCAGGCTAAATAACGAGTTTTAAGGGCATGATGTCTAGATGTCTAAATCACACTAGCTGTCCAATTTTGCCTGAAATTATATATTGGAAATGGGATAGGTCTGATTGCTTTTGCTTTCTTGCAAAATGTTTTAGTCCTTCTGGAAGAATTGCTACTTATTTAATGGAAATCCAGATGGAATGGTCATCTCAAATGGAATTTCCCACTGACCTCCCTTTTATTCTTCAAGGTCCTTGGGAATGGAAGACAAACGTAGATAGGGGAAATTGAGTTAAATGTTGGCGATCATCAATCATCACAACAAAAATAAACATCAAAAGTTGATGATAATATTTGAAGGGACATTAAACTAGAATGCTTAAAAATTAAGTTTAACCTGTTTTGATTTTCCTGCTTGAGCAAGGGGTTGGTCTAGAAGACTTCCAAAGTCCTTTCTAACTCTGTTAGTTTGTTATTCTGTGGATAGCAATAGCAATAGCACTTAAACTTACATAATGTTCCACATTGCTTTACAGCCCTCTCTAAGTGGTTTACAGAATCAGTCTATGGACCCCAACAATCTGGGCCCTCATTTTACCTACTTTGGAAGGATGGAAGGCTGAGTCAACCTTGAGCCTGGTGAGATTCGAACTGCCAAATTGCAGGCAGTCAGCAGAAGTAGCCTGCAGTACTGCACACTAACCATTGTGCCAACGTGGTTAGTTTAAAGACTGGATATCTTAAATTGATTCAGATCCCAGTTTTGTTGCTTGTTTAAGTTATGTACAATGTACTCTTGGATCTTTTCCCACATTTTTCTCCTTATTTTTTTTTTTAACAATTAATCAGCAGAACAGCTTGCTTTGGGAACACTGGAGGTTTTTTAAGAAGAGATGGAACAACCATTTGTCTGAAATAGTATAGGGTTTCTTGCTTACAATCAACCAATGGAACAGCTTGCCCTTGGAAGTTGCGGGAGCGCCATCACTTGAGACCTTCAAGAAGAGATTGGACTGCCATTTGTCAGAAATGGTGTAGGGTCTCCCGCTTGGGCGGGGGGGTTGGACTAGATGACCTACAAGGTCCCTTCCAACTCTGATTATCTGTTATCTACTTGAGCATGAGGTTGAACTAGAAGACTTCCAAGATTTCTCCCAACACTGTTAGTCTGATATTCTGTAGGTAATTGTTTAAAGACTGGATATCTTAACTTAATACAGATCCTAGTTTCATTGCTTGCTTAAGTTATGTGTACCGTACTCTTTGATCTTTTGACACATTTTCCCCCTTTATGAGAGTTTCCTCCCATCTTCCCTGAGAAAAGGGCAAAGTAAGGGAATTCAGGTTTTGTTGATACATATTTTAAAATAAGTAGGAAGTGGAGTCTATGGAAACAGAACAATATAGGAAAGTTGATGATAACTTAGAATTGATCATGAACCTGAGTTCAGATTACAGATTAACAGAGTTGGAAGGGACCTTGTAGGTCATCTAGTCCAACCTCCATCCAAGCCAGAGATCCTACACCATTTCTGACAAATGGCAGTCCAGCCTCTTCTTGAAAACCTCCAGTGATGAAGCTCCCACAACTTCCAAAGACAACTTCTGTTCCATTGTTTGATTGTTCTCACTGTCAAAAAAATTCTCCTTATTTCTAGGTTGAAGCTCTCCTTGACCAGTTTCCATCCACTATTCCTTGTCTGGCCTTTGGGTGCTTTTGAAAATAGCTTGACTACCTCCTCTCTGTGGCAGCTACTCAAATATTGAAATACTGCTATAATGTCTCCCCTGATCCTTCTCTTCACTAGACTAGCCGTGCACAGTTCCTGTAACCATTCATCATACGTTTTAGCCTCCAGTCCCCTAATCATCTTTGTTGCTCTTCTCTGCATTCTTTCTAGAGTCTCAACATCTTTTCTTATAGTATGGTGACCAAAACTAGATGCAGTACTCTAGGTGTGGTCTTACTAAGGCTTTATGGCATGATATTACTGCCTCACTTGATCTTCATTCCATTCTTCAAGGCTCAATTTAAGGCAGATAAAAAGATAAAAAAAAATTGATGACATAAATAAAAGAAGTCTAGGAAAAGTTCAGAGTAAAACCACATTGATACCTGAATTGAAAGCAGATTCTAGCATGGATATTGAAACAAGGGTTAACTATGTTGGTCTCCAATACTTATCCTTGTGATTTATGTTTCTTTCTGTTGATCCTAGCTTTACTCCTGTATATATATATTTTGGAAAAAAAAATGCTTGTAGCTAAATTTGTTCAAGGTGATTTCTTTCTTTGTGTTAAAAAAATCAATGCAAGGCTCATATACTACACTTTATGGACAGTAAAAAGATTTCCTTCTAGGTCAATAGTTTCAACAGAATTCTGCTCTGATTTACTCAGCATACTGTGCTCTTGTGAAAAACATATAATGCCTGTTTAAATCTCAGCCAGTTTGAACAGCTAACTTGTTTTCAGCCCAATGAGGAAATTGATTAAAGCACCACCGAATGGCTCATTTCAGGTGAGATGAGAGAGTGATGGGGAGTTACGTCTGTGTGGAGATGGCAGAATAATCTTCCAGGTTCAATTTCCAGAGTTGATATTGTTTCATTTTCTTTTTTTTTGTTATGCCGAATATCACAGAAGGCCTTTTTTCTTTTCTTTTGCTTTTTTTGAAAAAAAAACACCTTTTGATTGTATCTATCATTATTCTCTGTCAGGAAAAAATAATAATGTGAAAGTTGATAGCCTTGCAACCTGCTAAGAAATAATAATAATAATTTAAAAAAAAACAGGACCTGTTGATGAATATACACTCCCGCTAGGCATGAGCTCCCAAACCTGCTCTCAGCCATGGTTTCATCATCACTGCCCCTCCTAGTCCATATCTAGAAGGAATCCTGATGGAGAACCTTCTTCAGATCTTGCATTTCTTCCAGTTAAAAGTCTGTGGAGATTCTCAGTCATCCAGGTCATGGTTGTCCCAAAGGTGCTTTTTCACGAGGCAACTGGACTTCCTTCCTTGTTTGTTTGTTTTTCTTTAAAGACATTTCACTTCTCATCCAAGAAGTTGTTTCATCTCTGACTGGATCCTTCCATTCCCCATCATCCAATCACAGGTGAAGAAGCTTCTTGGATGAGAAGTGAAACATCTTCAAAGAAAAAAACAAAAAAACTCCAGTTGCCTTCCCCAGAAGCACTTTTGGGACATTTCTTCTAGTGTTGCTATAGAATCAGAGGTGGTATTCGGCAGGTTCTGACCAGTTCTGGAGAACCAGTATGAGAAATGTTGAGTAGTTTGGAGAACCGACCATTACCACCTCTGAATGGAGATTTTACAGTATCCTTCCCCTGCTACACCCACTAAGCCATGCCCATAGAACTGGTAGTAAAAATATGTTTGAATCCCACCATTGTACATAATGGATAACAGAGATCTGGAAATTCCTAGGTCACACTTCACCTGGGGTAGCTGTAGACGATCACCAGGCTGAGCTCAAAGGCATATTAAATGCATCATCAATTTGGAGTCTCTATGCCTCTCTTACATAAGAGACCTAAATCCATCCTCTCTTTGAAGTCCATTGACTCAAACAATCCATTGAAGTCCATTGACCAACATGCCTTGACTGTTAGTAGATCAAATTCCTGTATAAAGGTGGCATGAAATAAACTTGTAGTGCTTTTGAACCCTATCCTAGCTCCTGATTTCTTCCACCTTAGTCTGAATATGAAGGCAGGATGGCAGTAGTTGTGAAGATGGTGATGGGAAGCCAAAAAGGTGAATCTCTCAAATAGCACTTAACAATAGCCCTTAGCCTTATATACCACTTCACAGTGCTTTACAGCCCTCACTAAGCAGTTTACAGAGTCAGCCTATTGACCCCAACAATCTGAGCCCTCATTTTATCCACCTTGGAAGGATGGAAGGATGAGTTAACCTTGAGCCTGGTGAAATTCGAACTGCCAAATTGCAGGCAGCTGGCATTCAGCATAGGTAGCCTGCACTACTGCACTCTAACCACTGTGGCTCACGGGTTGCCAGAACTTCCTTATTATTAAAGAGGCTTGGCTCATTGGGATTAGAATCCTTTCCATAAGAATGTCAGGAGAACTGCAAGTCCATGAAACGATCAAGAAACTAGCTGAACCCAATATATAGCAGTATTTCCCTTTACCTGTTTGATGTTGAGGCTTTTCCCTTAAAACATAAGCATTGCTGTGGTGGTAAAAGTGATTTTTAGACTCTTTGTTTTGTTTGCTTTGTTTTCACTTTTTGGTGACTTTAGCTGAACTTGAACTGTTTTCAGAAAAGAAGTATGATCTTGGAATCAACATAACTTCATTTTCCACTAACACATTTCAAATAAGTATTTTATGTTGCCACATTATGGACAGTTTAATTTGAGAAAATAATGTTTTCATTGCTTTGTAGAGTTATTCATTTAAAGAGTGGAAATATTGGGTTAGAATGCAATTGCTTTGCTCCCTGGCATTTTAATTATGGCAATCAATAATAGTCTTAGTCCATTAGGACTATCTAGTTTAAATCTGAGGAGTCTTTTTTTCAATTTAAATATGGATTCACTTCACCCCTAAATTCTACCTTGCAGAAAATATTGCATCTTTAGCATTTAATATACAGTCAACTGTAGAATATGATAACTTTTAATAGAACCGGTAGTGAACAAAAATTATCTGCAATTGCCTATTACTTACATTTGAGCTACCCCAAAACTTTCCATAAATGTACTGAATTCTTTGTTCTGCTGCATTTTATTTTCTATAGACAGCTCCCAGGCTGCCTAAATACCTTCATGTCCAGAAATTAAAGTTATTCCATGCAATGTGTTTTCTATGTGAAGCCATGTATATCAGCTGTCTTCACAATTATGTTTTTACATTTTTATAATATATGTCTGCATCCATAATTATTGGTTCCACTAGGAGAACAAGGTACAACCAACATATTGTAGGGTTTAAGATATTTGGACTAGGTTCGGGGAGACCTTGCATCAAACCTACCATACTCTGAGTAGAGTTACCATTCCTGAATTACATTGAGATAGTTACCCCATCTCAGCCCAACCTTCCATACAGAATTGTTGAATTGAGGATAAAACTCTAAAGCTACACATATTTAAATAATCCACCTTTAGTTCCTGGAGAAATTAGTCCTATGCAATATCTAATTCTATCCAGTATCTTAAGCATTATACACAGGTATAATATACACACACAGGTGCTACCATCACCTAAGTGACTAGCTAGAAATTGTTTAAACCCTACTGAGAAGGGAAGGAACATAGATAAAGTATAAATGTGATGGCCACTTATTGCTATAAATAAGATCTTGGAATACCATCATAATCATTTATTCAGGACCATGGTATATTCTTTACTGATTAGAACCTAAAGCAAGAGTAAAATCTCCTCCTCCTCTCCTCCTTCTCCTCCCCATTTTTTCCATTATCATTTAGTTTTACATTGGCCATTGGAAAGGGAAGAAGGAAGGATGTGATTGTCTTAAAAAAATGAACTTCCCAAGGAGCTTAATAGTTTTTTGATTCAATAATGTTAATGATTTTTCAAGAAAAAAGGTTATCTGAATGACTAGAACATATGCATTGTATTGATTGCAGAAGTCAGGCTTGTGTTCTGTATGGATTTAATAAGCTGGTCACAGAGGAACTTAATCAGAAGGAAGTTTCAGAGGTACCACTTTATAAAGCCTTAGTAAGGCCACACCTGGAATACCGCATCCAGTTTTGGTCAACATATTACAAAAAAGATGTTGAGACTTTGGAAAAAGTACAAAGAACAACTAAGACGATTAAGGGCCTGGAGGCTAAAACATATGAAGAACAGTTGCAAGATTTGGGTTTGACTAGTCTAGAGAAAAGAAGGGACAAGACAGCACTGTATTCTAATATTTGAGGGGCTGCCACAAAGAAGAGGGGGTCAACTTATTTTCCAAAGCACCGGAGGGAAGGACAAGAAAGAATGGATGGAAACTAATCAAGGCGAGAAGTGACCTGGATTTAAGAAGAATTTAAACTTCCTAACAGTGGGGACAATTAACCAGTGGAACAGTTTGTCATCAGAAGTTGTGGCTGCTTCATCACTGGAGGATTTTACAAAGAGAATGGAGAGGCATTTGTCTGAAATGATGTAGGGAGTTGGACTAGAAGACCTCCAAGATCCTTTCCAGGTCTATTCTGACTGATTTATTGAGGTGCAGTTGGCATTTGGTAACATGGCCCACTGGGGAAATGCAGAAAGCTTGTGTTTTTTATTTATCTCCATTGTTTTCCTGTAGATGATTATGTTCTTGTTGGCAGAACAGCAGTTGGCTTTTGTTACTTTCATTTTCCATTGCCACCATGGGGCAAATATTTTGACAGATACACAAAAACACACAGACAAACACACAGAGACGGGCACATACAGAGATAGCACTTCAAATCACTGTGGGGAAAAGGGCCCTAGTAGCCATGCCTAATTATTGACTTTTAATTATAATCATGCACTAATAATGCTAGTTAATTATTGACTTATTTTGTTCTTTTTGTATGCCTCATCGTCTTTGCACTCTAGGGATTTGACAAAATCAGCTCAATTACAGTTACAAGAAATCAGTGAGATGATAGCACAAAACATAAACCTAGTGTAGCATTCCAGATGCTGGTAGACATTGCTACTGTTTGAAGACGATCATTCAGAAAGCATCCTGCCTATTTTTTCCAGAAATAGCATTATGGGTAGTCCTTGACTTACAGTCTTTTGTTTACTGACTATTTAGTGACAAAATTATAAAAAATGACTCTCAAAAAAATGACTTGTGATTGTTGTTCATGCTTACAACCCTTGCAACATCCCCGTGGTCACATGATCAAAATTTGGATGCTTGGCAATTGGTAAATCTTTATGATAGCTGCGGTCAAAGTCCCAGGTCATGTGATCACCTTTTATCACCTTCTGACAAGCAAAGTCAATGAGGAATCCAGATTCACTTAACCTCCATGTTGCTAATTTAATAGCTACCGTGATTCATTTAACAACCATTGCAGGGTCCTAAAATGGGACAAAAGTGTTTTTTTTTTCAACAACTAACCTGCTTAGCAACACACATTTTGGCCTCAACTGTAGCCATAAGTCAAGGACTACCTGTACTCAGTGGTGCAATTCAACTGGTGCAACAATAGATTCAGTGAGCGTGCGCACGGACGTCAGATGAGTGCTTCACGCGTGTGCACATCATTTTAAAAAGAGCATTTTTAGCTGTAATACTTACCTTCTGCTGAAGGCCCAATGAGTAAAACAGCTGATGCATGGCAAACTACACTGCTATGTGAATCAGCTGTGCTCAAAAATATGGAAATAAAGGACAGGAAAAGGGCAGGGGTCGGTAAGCAGGGCCAAATTATCACCAGAACTACCAGTTCGCCTGAACCAGTCCAAACCAATAGAATCCCACCCTTGCCGATATTTCATTTTTTTCATGGAACAACACACTGATCCCCCACTTTTTCAGTTGTTATACAATATGTACACATATTTGGGCTCTCACCTGTGTTCCCTTCATGTTCCCCTGCAGAATTATTATGAAACACAGATGAGGTTATCTTTCAGTCTAGAAGGGGAAAAACAGGCACAGTCTGTGAAAAATCTACCCTCAGTTTGACACAGAATCCCATCTGTCATTTAATATTGTCAGAACCCTACATTTCTTTCTTTTTGCTCTCTTTTTTTCTTTTTTTAATAGTCTGCCAATATTCCATCTGTTCAAGCATTCAGTCACTGTCTGAGCGAAATAGCAAAAAGGAAGAAGTAGATTCACACTGTGCAAAAGTGTTCAACTTATGGCAGCATTTGTTGGACAGCTCCTATGGCATTATACTTATAATGCAAGACCTAATATGTAAAATTTAATCACACCTTCAAACTGAGATCGTTGGTTCAATGTCATAGTGTTGGTAATGTGTGTTGTGCTGATTTTGGGTTGACCACAAAGAATGGCCATTATTGTTTTCTTGGCAGCATTATGGAAGACCTTTGCCATGGCTGCTTCTTCTTAAGTGCTTAGTCTACCCTACCGTTACGGCATTCCTGGGAATATGCCATCCATGCCTTGCTTAAAATGAGGAAATTTGAAATGAAATCACATTTCAAAATCAGCCAAGGTTAGAAACATCAATTGTGCAGTGTCAACCATGGAGCTCTCTGCATGAGTTTGAACCAAACACCTTTTTTTTTGCAACCTACGATACCTCAGAAGGAAATACGCAGCCAAAATATTTAGCATCATTCTCTCATGGTATTTTATGCTGTCCATCTTTATGTGTAGGAGAGAGTTAAGCACATGAATAAGGTCAACATTTTCCAGGTTCAGGTTGGTTTTTGCAGGCACAACTTTGCTTCATTCTCAGTGATCCCCATCTCGAGACCAAGCAAATGAGTCTTGATCTTAAACTCAGTTGAGAGTGACAGACCAGTTAAATCATTTGAGAGGAAAGGGAAGCTGGGGGGGGTGGAAATGGAAAAGAATAGAACTTCCCACTCCTATCTCTCTGTGTCTGTCTATCAAATTGCACAGTCCTTTATCCTTTCAAAAGAGACAGGCTTGGCACTCTGCTTTCAAAGGCGTCTGCTTTCTTCTGGTTCAGCAGCTCTATTCATTATCTCTGAAGGAACTGTGTGGAAGTATATAGGTTGGGCTACGTGCAAGCATCTGATGACAAAATAAGAGACAAAAGTAGGTTAGTAGACCAACCTTTACTGATGACAATGCACCAACCAGCTTTTATAGCTACGGATTCAATCACAGAAAGGTTGGAAACAAATTTGAACAGGAGAGGTTGGATGATCAGAGAACATGGTCAGGATTAATAGACAACAAGCTATTAGCACATTTCACTCTTGGATAGCAGAAGGTAATATGGACCATTGTAATGGGACATGAGACGGAAAGTTCTTTCATGCCTTAGTTTGGAGTTAACATGCTTTGGATTTTTCAGTTTGCACAATCTTTTCAAGTTCTTTCTGCACCACCCCAAGAATATGCTTGAGGTTTCTTGAGATTCAAGAAACTGATTGACATAGATATTAGGGAGAGTTTTTCATATCTGCCTGCTTTTCTGATTTTCCTTTCTCTTTTCAATCCATTTCATGTACTAGTGGTTTACTCCTATAAGTTTCATTTGCAGGATTTTTTTTTCTGACAAACCATAAAATAATCCTCAGCATACGAGTGGAGATGTCTTCAACAGCTTAGACATTACTTCATTAATATAGTATTAAGCGGGGTATGAATTAAGGGCAAGCCTATTGATTGATTGATTTTGCAGGTCTTTTGATATGTCCCTGTTTTGTTTTTGTTGTTTAATGTGAAATAGATTAAAAGGAATTGTGAACCGTGCTTTTCACAATGCACTATTGTATGGTAGCATATAAGAAGAACCCAGCTGCATCGGACCAAAGATTGTCCTAGTTTAGCATTTTTGTTAATTGAATGTGTGAAGGAGTCCTTTATTTTAGCTATTATACATTATTTTAAAACAACAGAATCATTCCTAGTATTTTTGCATGATTTTATAGATTTCAGAAGAACAGAGTTGGAAGGGACCTTGGAGATCTTCTAGTCCAACCCCTGCTCAAGCAGGAAACCTGATACCATTTCAGACAAATGGTTGTCTAATATGTTCTCAAAAACCTTCAGTTTTGGAACACCCACAACTTCCAGAGCCACGTTGGTCCACTGATTAATTGTTCTGTCAGGAAATTTCTCCTTAGGTCTAGGTTGGTTCTCTCCTTGATTAGTTTTTACCCTTTGCTTCTTGTCCTGTCCATTTCATCCATGTCCCTTTTCTGTTGTCTTTTCTTAAAGCTAAATCAGGTCACATGTAACAAAGGGACCATCACTACTTGGACTCACAAAACAATCCCATACTCTACTCATTCAATCAACAATAATTTCATCCACAAAGAAAATATTTAGAGCCAAGATCATCAGGGATTTGTTTCATGCTGGCCAGAGTTGTAACTATTGTGTTTTATAAAGCTATCTAAACTAAATTTTGAAGACTGTTTCCAATTTTCTGCTGAGATTGAATTCTGATCCAATCTCCATAGAGACTTGCAGGCGGCTTTGCCACCTAAAATTTTGGCTGTAATTGGCAGCTCCCAATACAAGATGATTTTATGCCATCATAAAATATTGATTTGGCCTTACAATTTTATGGTTTATCAGCTCAACGATTTACCTCAATTGCCTCTGACAAGACATAGATTGAGTTGAAGGACTAGACACTTGACATAATATCCATAATGATCTAAACATCACCTAAATTCTGAATGGGGTAGATATGTTTGGAAAATGTTTCTTTTCTACCAATTACTAGTCGGTATTCTTTTCCTAGTTCAATGGAGAGGCTTTCTTGATGTCATGTTTTTCCATATTCTTTGCTGGAAGGTTGATTTAATGTGCAAAAATGAACATCCCCTTGCTTTGGGGAGTGTTTGTGGGGAAAGAGAATTGGTGTCATGGGTTGTTTTGTGCTGTTTTTTTTTTTAATCCACTTTGGCAAGCTGACCTAATAATGCCTGTATTAATTCATAATCACAGTAATTCAGAGGGGAAAGTATTCCTTTCTTTTTCATCCTCCTCTTCTTCACTGACAGAATGAAGTAAAAAGAGGGAAATAGATCAGAGAGAAAGTAGAAGCACATAAAGCAATTAGCAACCACAATAATATTTATGTTAATAAAGGTTTCTCATTCATGTTTCTCCGAAAATACAACCTACTCAGAAAGTAAGTGCTTGATTTTTTACACATGTGTTCAATATAACACCTACCCCCCAAATAAGCCCTAATTAAGACCCCACCCACTCCAGGGTGCATGAGTAAAAATTAAGCTGGGGCGGGGATGGGGGATGGAACTGCCCTATTACTTATCTTTGAATAGTTGCATCCAGGCCTTGAACACTTCAGCCCATTTCTCTGATAGCGAAAAAGAGGCTGGGGGTGACATGTGCAAATGAGGTGAGTCAGTGTATTACACACACCCTGAAAATAAGACCTGGTGCCTTTTTTGGTGGCAAAAAATATAAGATGGGGTCTTATTTTTGGGGAAACACAGTACTTTGTGTATATTTCATTGTAATTGGGGGTATATAATTTCCATCCTTGCGAGCAATTCTGCCTTAAGTCACCTATAACATCTGGCTTTCTTTTAACTGAGAAGGCAAAATGAGATTTCTAGAAAGGTCACTAAATTCAGTTCAGCTACCAATGATGTTTGACCCTTAAACATGTCACAACACTAGAAACCTTATTTGCAGCTTTGGGTGTCTTTAATTTATTCATTTAGTATATTCTCTTTGATTGACTATAAACCTGGCTCTTCATTTTCATTTGATCTGGAATTTGTCTTCCTATCTAATCCTCTTACCCTTTCTTACTATTCTCCAAAATTCCAAAGGAGGAGCTGACATATTTGGCATCCCAGCGAGAGAATTGATGGTACCAAATAGCAAGTAATTGTTGGTTACATTTTCTCTCTTGTATTTCATACCCTTGAATGGGTGAATTTACATAAACATGATTATGAAAAGGAACCTGAGAACCATCTTTTGAATGAAGTCCTTCTTCTCTGTATTTTTTATTTATGTATTTTAATTTTAATTATAAGAATACAACACGGCATAGCCATTCTGGCATTACAATTGTTTTACATATATAAGTGTTACTTCGCCATTTATAATCCTCTTGTTTGATACATTGTTTACCAATTATTCTAATCATCATAGCTACTTATGTTCCGACCTTGCCTTCTTCTGTGCAATCACTGATAGAATTTATTCCACATTTCATAGTACTCAGATTCCCCCTTGTTTTTTTTAATTCTAGGGTAAACCTGCCCAATTCTGCACAGGCCATAATTTTCCTTATCTCTGTTTCTGGCAATGTGCTTTCCTTCTTCCAGTATTACGCATATATTATTCTAGTCACCATCAACACATGTACTATTAGATAAATTAAATCCTTCCTATATCCTTTTGGTATTATTCCTAGAAGAAAAAATTCTGGCTTAAATGGAATACACTTTCCCACCACTTGTTCCACCCATGTCTGGATCAGTCTCCAAAACGTTTTTGCAACATTGCAGGTCCACCACAGGTGAAAAAAAATGTGCCTCTTTGCCCTTCCAACAATTTGGAGTAGACTTTTGAACATTTTGGAAAGCCTTACTAGTGGAAAATGCAACCTGTAAAACATCTTATAAAGGTTTTCCTTGTATACTATGGCCAATGCCGAAGAGAGGTGTCATCCCTATGGCTGAAGTCTTGAGTTGTGAAAACTTGCTACATAAGTGGGAGTTGTAGGTATTTTAGGAAGACTTAAAAATGTGTTTTCTCAGTCTCTCTTTTCCTGTGGGGATAAGTGTTAGATGCCTTTGGAAATGATGGACTTCCTTTCTGAAAGACAAAAAAAAAAAAAAGAGTCAGGCAAATTCCATTTTCCCAAAGGTGCTTTTTTCAAGAGGCAACTGGACTTTCTGGTTTTTCGTTGAAGACCTTTCACTTCTCATTCAAGAAGCTTCTTCAGCTCTGACTGGAAAAAAGCATCTTTGGGACAACCATGATCTGGATGACCAAGAATCTCCATAGACATGAATTCCATTGTTTCTAACTTTATTCCCAGAAATCCAGGAATGATAAAAAAAGGAGGGAGGAACAAATACTAATTACATTCTGATATTAGTTTATTAGGGAAGCGGTGGCTCAGTGGCTAAGATGCTGAGCTTGTCGATTAAAATGGTTGGCAGTTCAGCAGTTCAAATCCCTAGCACCGCATAATGGAGTGAGCTCCCATTACTTGTCCCAGCTTCTGTCAACCTAGCAGTTCAAAAGTACATAAAAATGCAAGTAGAAAAATAGGAACCATTTTGGTTGGAAGGTTCCATGCGCCTTCAGTGTTTAGTCATGCCAGCCACATGACTGCAGAGACATCTTCAGGCAGTGCTGGCTCTTTGGCTTTGTAACGGAGATGAGCACCGCCCCCTAGAGCCGGAAATGACTAGCACGTATGTGCAGGGGGAACCTTTACCTTTATTTTATTAGTTTATTATAAGTGGAAGATAAGAGAAAGAACTAAGTGGTGTTTTTTTTTTTCTCTTCTGAAGCAAGATCTAAATATTCTTCAAACTGTGGGATAATTAGCCATGATAAAGGAGACTCACTGTCTCTCTGCTCTGTTATCTGCATTGCATTTTTATGATGATTTGCTTCTTTTCAATAGTTCCTTCAAACTCCCTCTGTGGCTGTTTTCTTCCCTGCGGTTGACTGAAATGAGGAACAAGGCATCTGTCATGCCAAATTCTAGAACTGGCTGTTAAGAAGGTTTTGAATGAGTAGCTTCAAATTGATTTGGCTTCTGGAGAAGTTGGGACCCAGTGAATTAAAAACTAATAATAACAGGAACAAAAATACACAGACACATACAAATAAAACATATATTACAAACATACACACATATCATACACAACACACTTATATGACACATGCCCACACTTGGACATGTGGGCATGTAATTTAAATTTACACTGCACCAAAAGCAAATTGTTCAGTTACACTCTAGTGGCATTGTTTACAATCCTAACCTTCATTATTTTGTATCTGCATTTTAGAAAGGAGATGGAAAGAAAGAGAAAGATTTTACGCTGAGTCATCCCAAGTAATCCTATGTTTAAGACCTTAAAAAATAAGTCATCCTATGTTGTTGTTGTCAGCCATTCAGTCATGTCTAATCCTTGGCTGCTCTATGGATCAGGAATCTCTATGACCCTTTGTCTCGCACCGCTCCTTCAGTTCTGCTATGTTTATCCCCATGTCATCTTTTATAATGTCCAGTCAGTAGGTATTAGGGCTAAACTTTCTCCTTTTTTCTCCTGATCGTTCCCAGTATGATTGATTTTTTTGAGTGAGTCAGCTCTCATGACATGGCCAAAGTATGACAGCCTCTGGTTGGTGAGCTTGGCTGCAAGGGATGTTTCTGGTGAGGTGCCATCTAGAACTTCTTTGTTTGTTATTTTATCAGTCCATGGGATGTGTAATAGTTGCAAGTCATCCTACAACTTGTGCATATTGGTTATCAGATGATCCCAAAGTTTAACAGATTATACAAGAGTCTAACCAAGTGTAGGCTGGATTCAGTTTCACCTGGCCTGAAATCATTGAGAAGTAGCAATAGCACTTAGACTTAAATACCACTTTACAGTGCTTTATAGCCCTCTCTATAAGTGGTTTACAGAATCAGCATACTGCCCCCAACAATCTGGGTCCTCATTTTACTGACCTCAGAACGATGGAAGGCTGAGTCAATTTGACCCTGAAGAGAGTTGAACTGCCAAATTGAAGTCAGCTGGCAGTCAGCAGAAGTAGCCTGCAGTACGGCATTCTAACCACTGTGCCACCATGGCTCGTATCCATGGAACTCAGTGGGAAAGGCTGAAATATTTTAGGAGCCATAGACAGGGTTGCCAAAATGGATGAGATGAAATCTGTCTGGCTGATCCTGTGCTGTGAATCCAACCTCTCTCAACTCCAAAGAAAAGCTGAACGGTTCTTCAATGTCCCAGTGGTTTCAATGTGTTGGAGATTTGTTTTGAAAATGTCTTGTTGGTTGAGCTAGGATTGGATGTAATAGAACTTTGTTCTTTACTTAGTGTCTCCCTTTACACACCTTTTTGCCAGTTGATGCTTAATTTCTGCTAGCAGAAGGATGGGCTCAGAATACCCCTTACAGGAAATCTGAATAAATCTACTGTATTGTCAGCTTTATTATTAACCATCAAGTGGCCGGCCTCCACAAAAATGTTTGGTTTAAAAAATTTGCAGAATTGACCTCCTCACATGCACTTAATTTGTAATTTTATGGGACATATGGCTAAAGGGAAAAAAATATTTCCTTTTGTGGACTGCAAACATAAGTGCTAGAATTGTGATGTGTGGTTTACTAAACAATTGATGGTTGGAAAAGAGACAATTGTACCTTGAAATCATTTTTTTACTTTTCCAAATGGTCAAGTAGTAAAAAGTGAATGGTAGTAAGAAGAAAGAAAAAGAAATAATTCTTTATCTGATCACATATTTTGTAGTTTTGACTGGGTGCATCTGTACCAGAGATAAATTACTTGTGTCTCTAAGCCACTCTTGGCAAAATAAAGCTATTCTACTCTACTCTACTCTACTGTACATTCTATCCTATCCTATCCTATCCTATCCTATTCCATTACCCTCCACTCCACTCTACTTCACTCCATTCCTCTCTCTCTATCAAACATCTGTCTGTCTATCTAGCTAGCTAGCTAGCTATCACCTATCTTTTATTAATTGATCTATGGAAAATATACTGTTAAATGAAAATTGAAACCTGTTGTTTTTAAAAATATTGGATGTTAGTGGCATTGACCGGGATCAGTGGCTACAGAAATTGAATCAATCAATAAAAATAAATAAATTCAAGTTGTGATGGTTTAGTTGTTGCTATTGATGCATGGTTTTGAATTCTTTGGGTGACAGCATCTAACAGTATGTTTAAGGACATGATTTTCATGTATTATTTATTTGTCTTATATAGAAGAGGAATAAACATTTTTTAGAATTGCTTTTCTGTTTTTCCTTCTCAACCAATCTCTTAATTTACAGTGTTCCTACTTGCAGGAAATATGACTTCAGCAACAGAGTGGTCAATGTCTGGAATACTCTACCTGACTCTGTGGTTTCTTCCCCAAACCCCCAAAACTTTTAACCTTAGACCAGGGGTGTCCAACCTTTCACCTTCCCTGGGCCACATTAGAAGATGAAAATTTGGTTTGGGCCGCATAAAAAATAAAATAACAGTAACGATACCCAATCATCCCCAAAAACCATAGAAAACATAGTTAACATATTAAATTTATTTGGAAATAAAGTTAGTGAGATGTTTTTATTATTTATTATTAATTATTTATTTAAAATTATTTATTTTTTATCACCGTTTTTTTTATCACCGTTTATTTTCTGGGCAAATTTTACGGGGGGGGTGGGAGCTCGCCTGCCTCACGCCTACCTCTCCTCCTGCAAATAGCCGGGCTGGATGAGGCAGGACTGGAAGGCAGAAGCAGCAGCAGCGGCGGCGGGGGCAGAAGCAGTGGCGGGGGAAGGCTTCTGCCCCCGCCGCCGCCGCTGCTTCTGCCGCCGCCCTTTCTGCCTCCGCCACCATTCCCGCCGCCGCTGCTTCTGCCGCCGCCGCCACTTCTTCCCCCGCCCCCGCTGCTGCTTCTGCCCCCGCCCCCGCTGCTGCTTTCTGCCCCCGCCACCATCCCCGCCGCCGCCGCTTCTGCCGCCGCCGCCGCCGCTTCTTCCCCCACCCCCGCTGCTGCTTCTGCCGCCGCTGTTTCTGCCCCTGCCACCATCCCCGCCGCTGCCGCTTCTGCTGCTGCCGCTTCTTCCCCCGCCCCCCCTGCTGCTTCTGCCGCCGCCATTTCTGCCCCCGCCACCATCCCCGCCGCCGCCGCTTCTGCCCCCGCGGCGGGGGCAGCGGCGGCAGGGGCAGAAGCAGCAGCAGTGGCAGGGCAGAAGCGGCGGGGGTGGCGGCGGGACAGAAGCAGCGGGGGTGGCGGCGGGGGCAGAAGCAGCAGCAGTGGCGGGGCAGAAGCGGCAGGGGTGGCGGCAGGGCAGAAGCGGCGGGGGTGGCAGTAACAGCAGGAGGTGGCGTTCTGACGGCGCCCACCTTTTCTCTTGCTGCTTGGCCTGGCGCTCGCCTCGCCCCGCCTCACGCCTGCCTCTCTTCCTCCTTCTCGCTGGCTGTGGCACGATGGTTGGGGTGGGCATTGGGCCGCATTACGAGGCGACCTGGGCCGCATACGGCCCATGGGCCGCGGGTTGGACAAGCCTGCCTTAGACTGTCTACTATTGACCTCACCCCTTTCCTAAGAGGTCTGTAGGGGGCGTGCATAAGCGCACCAATGTGCCTACCATCCCTGTCCTATTGTTTATTTTATTTTATTTTATTTTATTTTATTTTATTTTATTTTATTTTATTTTATTTTATTTTATTTTATTTTATTTTATTTTATTTTATTATTTTTCTTATATGTATCCATGTATTCATGCTCTTACTTATACCTATTATCTTGTAAGCAATTGACAAAAATAAATAAATAAAATAAGTAAAAAATAAAATAAATAATTCTCCATTTTGTTGAAAAAGGGAAGAATTTTGGGTGACTTCAAGTTAACCTGGAGGATTTTCAAAAATAGAGAAATCAAGTGCATCACAAACAGGATTTCAACAAAGAAGGATGCAGAGTGCTCTCTCTCTCTCTCTCTGCTTTTTCTGTTCTCCAAGTTTCCACTGAGCGGAACTTTCTTATTTGCTGACTCTCAGGTTGTTGTGCCTCATTGTAATAATAGCCAATGTCTTATAGAAGGCAGCAAATACCAGGCTGCCAATCACTTGTCCATCACACTAACAGGTGCAGTGCCATTGTCATTGTCAAGCGGAATGCTAGGGAGCAGAGAGACAAGTGAGTAATTTGCTTATCTTGGGATGGCAAGAGGGCCCAGCTTATCAAAAAAGAAAAAAAAATGGTGGCTTTCTCCTCCACAGGAAATACTGGATAGTATAATCTGAAGTTTGAAGTATTGTTGCAGAAACTGAATCAGACCATATATTGTTGTCTGGAACCAAATGCATTATTCTTTTATCTGTCCTGAAAATCAATGCTGTCTCCTTTATCGGTGTGGATTCTCAATCCTTCAAAATCCCCTTTCTTGTCATTCCTCAGCCAAACTTAGACTAGCATGTGTGACCTGCCTTGTTCTTGAAATGCTTCATTTCTCATCAAACCTACAACCAACTCAATGCCGAGCAACACCAGAGCAATGAATGACAGATCACTGGCTGTCCTACGTTTCCTCAGCAAAACGCACAGCTGCACCACCTCTGTAATCACAAGCTAGAAACTCGTCAGAAGGTTTTGCAGAAATCTGTCCTTTACTTTCATTATGAACAACAGGCAAGCAAAAGGTTCTTAAACATCTGGGGTGGGGAGGATTGGATGTGTTGGGTTAGCACTAATGCATCATACAACAGTCTTTATTAACCCAGAGCCAAATGCAGGAATGGTGGCATGCTGCAGTCAATAGATACTCCTGGACTCATCCATCAAAGGTGATGTAGTCCAGGAATTGAACAGAGAAAGCACCATCAGGTATGCATGGGCCCATCAGTCAGGAAACTTATTCTTAGCCTTCCTCTGTTCTCAAGCTATGTGAGAACCATGATTATTAGAGACGTCATACTTTTATAGCTCCTTAATCAGAGGTGGCATTCAGCTGGTTTGGACCAGCTCTGGTATAATTTGGACTAGTTTGGAGATCCAGCAAATACTACCTTTGGTTGGCCTCACCCACCCTGCCCCCACCTTTACATCTCCTATATTCCCTTTTTTGTTTGTTTTTAGTTCAGCTGATTCAAATGGAAAAGCAGATTGAAATGGAAAAGTACCTCAGCTGAGCTAAAAAACAGATCAGCTTAGCAGCGTTGACAGAGGTTGGTCTTTGAGCCCTCTGTGAAGCATGCGTGCATAGAACCATGCATAGAACTGGTAGGAAACAATTTGGAAACCCATCACTGTCCTTAGGTATGCTGTTTCTTGAGCATAATCTTCCTTAGACAAGAAAAATCAAATGTACAGGTACAGATTAGGTGAAACCTGGCTCAATAGTAATAACTGCAAGAAGGATCTTTGAGTCCTGATGGACAAGCACTTAAATATGAGCCAGTAGTATGGGGAAGCAGCCCAAAAAGCCAATTCAATCCTAGGCTGCATTAACAGAGGGATAGAATAAAGATCACATGAAGTATTAGTGCGACTTTATAAAGCCTTAGTAAGACCACATGTAGTATACTGCATATAGTTTTGGTCAACATATTATAAAAAAAAAGATGTAAAGATTCTGGAAAGAATACAAAAGTGAAAAGAGCAATAAAATAGACATATGAAGAACAGTTGCAGGAATTGGGTTCATCTTTATTTTATTTATTTATTTCTCAAACATGTACAAGATAACATGAATAAGTATGATCATAAACAAGGAAGTAAATACAGATAAATGAGAACAGTAAGGCAGGGATGGCAGGCATGCTGGTGCGCTTATGAACTCCCCATTTAAGGACCTTTTAGGAATGGGGTGAGGTTCACAGTAGACAATTTGAGGTTGAAGCTGTTAAGGGTTGATGCTGTAACAACGGAGTCGGGTAGAGCATTACAGGAGTTGACCACTCTGTTGTTGAAGTTATATTTTCTGCAATCGAGTTTGAAGTGGTTTACCTTGAGTTTGTATCAGTTGTTTGCCCGTGTATTATATTGTGATTGAAGCTGAAGAAGTCATTGACAGTCAAGAAGTTATGGCAGAAAATTTTGTTAACTGTGCTTAGATCGGACCGCAGGCAGTACAGTTCTAGACTGTCCAAAATTTTGAGCCTGGAGGCATAAAGAATTAAATGAGTGGAGGAGTGGACTTTCCTCAAGAAATACCTCTGAACCCACTGAATTGTGTTAATGTCCGATATAAAATATAAATTCCAGGTGGACAAGCTGTATTCGAGAATTGGTCTGGCAAAGATTTTGTATGCCCTAGTTAACAATTCAATGTTGCCAGAGAAGAAGCTTCCCAAAATAAAGTTAACAATTCTTAAAGCCTTTTTGGCAATGCAGTTACGGTGAGCTCTGAGGCTTAGATTGTTTGACATAAGTGTAGTGAAAAGACAGACTAGGAGTGACATGATAAAGTGTCCAAGATTTGAGGAGCTGCCACAAAGTGGGGAGTGGGGTAGGTCAACCTATTTTCCAAAGCACCAGAAGGCAGGATAAGAAACAACGGATGGAAACTAATCAAGGAGAGAAGCAACCTAGAACTCAGGAGAAATTTCCTGACAGTGACAGCAATTAACCAGTGGAGCAGCTTGCCTCTAGAAGTTGTGGGTATTCCAACACTGAAGGCTTTTAAAAACATATTAGACAAACATTTGTCTGAAATGGTATAGGGTTTTCTGCTTGTGCAGGGGTTGGACTAGAAGACCTTAAGGTCCTTTCCAACTCTGTTATTCTGATATCAACTCTGATTAAGATAAGCATGATTTCCATGAGAATTTATATGTCCTCAAAACTTGGCCTTTTCTTGGAAGTCTTTCGATTTTTCACAGTCTTTCGAACTTCACCTTCCTTCTGAATTTCAAATATAAATTCAATGTAAGATGGCGTTTCTGTCCATCCAGATATGGCTGAACCACTTTTGACCTGCAAACTGTACATTTGATACTGAAGAATGTTGTGTGTCAGAAGCAGTTGGATGTATCTACAAAGTCATTCCCCTTCTACATGACAGTACAACAGATTCATGCAGTTTAAGTCAGAGGCTTCATTTGTGGCTAAGTGTATTCCCTAAGGAGTTTAATGGGAAAATTGAGAGACGATTACAAAGAAGAGAGAGGGAAGGAGAAATCAGTTTAATGAGGTTTGATCGATCAATGCATTAGTGCTAATTTGCTTTACATTCTTTAAGCAAAGAAATCCACAATCACTAGGTGTGATCTGATCTGGATTGTCCAAACCGAAGTTGAACAATTCAATTTGGACTATCAATTGGATTTGGATTTTCAGATTAGTCTAGGGGGAAAATGCATTTTTGCATTTGCAAATGTATGTTAAAAGCCTTATTGGGTTTGATTTAGTTTCTCAAATCAGTCTAGAAATATCCAGTTCGTTAAAGAAAACATTATTAAACACATGAATCACACACATTCATGCTCTATGAACAGTTTCCATATAGACTCCCAAAGAATAAAAATTCCCCATTTCCATCACCAAATTTCTAAGTTACACAATAATAAGGACTGTTAGGAATATTCACTTGATCAGTGCCTAATATATTCTAAGGTCTAAAATGTAACTTGTAATTTTCCATACAAGAGTGCTAAAATGATCAATCCAACATTGATATTTGGGCAGAATCCCTTTGAATCCTAAAGAACCCGATCAATTCCTTAGCCTTTTCCGATCTACCATATAATATTCTATTTTTCATTCAGTGCCCATGCTAAGTCTGATCATTTTCTAAAACCACTTATCACCAAAGGGATGATTCAGAAAAGCTTGTCCTTATAGCTTAGGTTCATTTGGTATTCACTTATTACATGGGTTTATATACAACCTACTCCATAAAGTCTAGCTGGCTTAGAAAATACCAATGCCAATATTACAACGTATCTTTGCACTTCCTTTGCTCAGACTGACAAATTTTCATTCCACTACTGCTTCCTCTTTATAGTCAAGTGCTAAGATTAGGCAATGATACACACCAATGGCATTTTAAGTAGCATTACTAAGAGCAGCAGGAGCAGTTCAACTGAAAAATAAAAGAAAGCCATTCAAGAAACAGGTGGATTAGCATATAAGTTGCTTTGATATTTCAAATCCCAAAATATTGGCAAGTTCCAGGAACCCAGCCTGTTTATTTCTCCCATGAAATAACATTTCAGGCAAGGGGATAATATGTTGAAATAGAAACACTAGTGTAAGCTTTGGGTGGGGTGGGGTTGGGGAATGACATATGTACAAAATGTAGGGATGGTATGGATGTCTTCAGGAAAAAAATGTCCAGAAGGAACTTTCACTTTCTCAGAACCTAATCTTATCACACATCTCCTGGACCAACCCTTCAACTGTTCCCTTATTTACCCTCCTTACCAGCCCAGGAATAGGTGTCTCATTCAGCCATTGAATATTGGAGCTTGTTCAATGGTCAAGTATCTATTCTTAGGAAGTGAAGCAAAGATATGTGTCCCGTTATGAAAATGCAACTGAATATTTCAGAATATTTCAGAAGCCTCGATAAGGAATTCAGAAGCACCGCAAAGGCAATAACATGACAAATATTAGGACTAATTTCTACCAGGAATGTATTCCATAATATTATCATCCTTAAATAACCCAGTACAATATTACCATTAAAAAACAACAACAGGAGAATCCACTACTGACCAGTGTATGGTAGATCTTTCTTTTTTTTTCTTTTGGTACAAATTTTCAATTTTCATAGAAATTTAAATGAAACTCAGAGAGAGCTAGTTTTTACCTTGAACCCATTTGTCTTGAGCCTTACCTACTGTCTTGGTCACCTTTGGTTATTTGAAAGGGCAGAGAAAGTCCTAGACACTCCTGTTTTTAGTGGTAATATTATACTGGATTATTTAAAGGTGATGCCATAAATATGTGTATTACATCCTCTATAGGTGAATCTGTAGATCAGTGGTCCCCAAACTTTCCAGCTTTGCAGACTGGTGGGGGACAAGAGGTGATGCTTCCACATAAGGGACAGGTGAGTGTGTACGTGTGTGTGCAGCTCCATTTGCACAAGTGGTAGGCATGCATGCACACCAGTTGCACAATTGACCTTTGCATATGTATGCTTCAACCTGCAAAAGTGGAACTGTGCACATGTGTGCACTCACCTGCCTGTACTTTCAATACATACAGCAGACAAACAAAATTGTTTGTAAACGATCTGGGATGCTGAGTGTGTTGGGTTAGCACTAATGCATCATAAGACAGTTTTTATTAACCTGGATCCAAATGCAGGAACGGCATGCCAGAGTCAATAGATACCCCTGGACTCATCCATCAAAAATAATGTAGTCCAGGAATCGAACAGAGAAAGCACCATCAGTTATATATGGACCCATCAGTCATGAGGCCTATTCACCCGCCACTTGTGCAGCCCGTTCCGAATGGGCCATGGCTGGCAATAGGCCATGCCCTGGGGGTTGGTTACCCCTGCTGTAGGTAATTCATATAATCAATTTCTGGAAACATATAAACATTGCTGCATGGAGTGGTGCAGTGGCGTATAGATGGCACTCTCGCCTCACGATCAGGAGGCTGGGAGGTTGAACCTAAGTAATGGCAGATATTTATCTCTCTGGGCACAATGAATAATTATCTGCTGCAAACTTTGCATTGGTGACAGGAATGGCATCCGGCCAGTAAACACTCAACTCCATTCAGTTGCCCAGACTCTATCCCAGTGTAAGGGATTAAAAAGGTCATTAGAAGACATATACAGAGAGACAAGATACACACACACACACACACACACACACACACATCTATATCTATATCATCTATATGATCTATATCACCTATATCACCTATCTATCTATCTATCTATCTATCTATCTATCTATCCATCCTTCCATCCATCCATCCATCCATCCATCCATCCATCCATCTATCTATCTATCGCATTGCTGCATCAGAGCTGCATTTCGTTATACATGTGAAAACAAGTGTAACACTTCCCATTTGTCACTTGGCTCAGAATTTCGATATTTTCTTATTATTCAAAGTCCAAGGCATGTTATATAGGTTTACTTTCGATGTATTTTCTCTGATATTATCCCAGTCTGCTGAGGTTGCTCAGATGTACTAAATATACATTGCTTGCTTAGCTCTGGTAGTTACCTAAACCTCTGAAGCACAGAAAGTAATTAAGGGGTGGAGGGGAGGCTAATTTGAAACTGCAAACCTTTTTTTCTATTTTAACACCGAAGTAGTGCATCTGCCAAATAGCTCCATGTCAGGCTTAATGGCTACGCAAAATTTGCAGACCGGCACAAGTTACATATTTATGTATTTCCTTGATTTTTATAGTTGCTATATTCCCTACAATTTGCTGGGATCTTGCAGACATATGTAACAATAAAATCTATATTTCTGTGGAAAGCAAAATATTCAAGTATCCATCATCAATTCAGAGATATACATTACACTTTTCACATCCTCTCTAGTCCTTCCTTCAGGGTCTGATACTTCTCTGGATTTTCATCCTCTTTCTTCCTGATGCTGCTGTCGCTTGTTCCTGCTACATCTATCACCCCCACTGTCTTCTTCTTGTTGTCCACTACCACAATGCGTAGTTAATTGGCCGGGATGAACCTGCCTGTTTACCTGGATCTGTAGGTCCCACAGGATTTCAGTGGTTTCTCCATCTGGGATTTCTCATGTAGATTTGAGATTTGAGCCCACACAGGGTGCTGATTTTCTTGTACACAATGCCAGCTACTTCTTGTGTTGTTCGCTGCATGCTGCTCCTGCCTGCATTTTGTCATTGCTCTTTCTATATTAAGGGTCTACAAACCTGACATCTTTAAGACTTGTGGACTTCAACTCCCAGAATTCCTCCTCCAATTATGTTAGCTCAATAATTCTGGAAGTTGAAGTCCACAAGTCTTAAACTTGCCAAGTTTGCAGGCCCTTGCTCTCTAAATTGGAGTGTCTCCGAGGCCTCTATGCACCTCAAATCCTGTCTGCTGTGGTAAACTATTATTTCCATGGATTGATGTTTATTTTTTATTTTATTTTTTGTACTGCTATGATCAATGTCTCAGTCTTGTCTTTTAGTCCAGCCCATTCCAGCCACTGGTCAGATTTCCTATTATTTGCCACTTCAGCTGTCTGTTGATGGCACATCCCATCTTGTCTTGCCTTCATCTGCTTGATGTTCCTTCCATGTCAGCTGCTTTTTCAGAGAACATCAGGCTATTCTCTCAGGAATTCACTTTAGGTGCTGTCTTACTGATGTATTTCTGGATGCTATGGGTTTCATCCAGGACAGTGGCCTTGACATCCACCAGATTCCTCCCACTCACTGGTGTATAGTCTCTAAGTGTTCAACTTGGGGTGGAAGCCTCCATATATTATGAGGAATTTCTGGGTCTTTGAAACAGCAGATTCTATGTCCTCTTTTAGCCACCTCATGACACTGGCAGAGTACCTAATGATTGGAAGAGCATATGTGTTGATGGCATGGAGCTGGCTCTTCAGTCTTATCTTTTGGTGGTACTTGGATGTTCCTGTCTTCCTCCCCCCCCACCCCCATGTGTGTGTAAGGAGGGGGAGAAGAATGTGACATTTTCCAATAATCCTGGATGCATTCATGTTAATTAAAATGTTGTTCTTTTCTTTTTTTTGTAATCTCAGTATCCAATGGGGAGTTTAATTACAATCTTTGGTCATCCTGTTTGTGTGCCTCACCAGTGAACTCCGTGTAGCTTGCTTCTGATTAAATAGAAATTATTTAAAGAAATACAGTACTTATTTACAATATTTTTACTTCACCAGTCATTTGCCAATCTAAAGCAAACTTCTTTAAACTTTGTTTAAACCTTTGCCTCTCCGCTCTCCCTGCATAAATCAGGTACATGCACACAAACACAATGCAGTAAGTTACTTATCAAACCCCTCTAAATTAAATCAACTGATTCATGAGTATTATTTTCTTTTGGAGGAAATTTACAGCAAGTTTTACTTCAGTTGTATCAGCTGTCCAACACGGATGTAAATAATATGATTTTTTCCCCCTAATTGAATATCGGTGTCCAAACCACTGTGTTCCAAGTAACACACCCATCAAAAGCAGAACTCCAAGGCAGGTAGATTCCTCAAAGAACATGGTTTTTTTGGATACATCATATCAGCGCAGCCAGTGAAAACCAATTCTAAAAGTTCCTGCAATTTACACCTAATTAAAAGAACAAAAGTTCTCCCTCCCAGATGTCACTGGTCGCATTGTCCAATTAATATAGGTGGCGGGCTGCTTGGTCTCTCCTCTCCTTCTTCAGCAGCCATCTGTTGAGATGACCTTGGTTCCCACAGGAAAACTTTTTGTTTTGACTGTTAGCCAATCTATCTACTTCCCCCCTCCCTTTTCCCTCTCACCTCTCAGGATTTGTGGCAACTATGAGGCAGCAAAAAATGGCTTCAGCCAGGTTCACTCTAGAGTTGACAACCGCTAAGTTGGACTATTATTTATGTGGAAACTAATCCCCCCACTGCTGTCCGAAGTAATGCCTTCCACCAAGCTGAAGCTTGTGTAATTCTGCTGATCTCATGACCTAGCTTCATCTCACTCTTTCCTTTTTTTTTTTTTTAATTGATTTCAACCTTAAT
The DNA here is from genome assembly GCF_900518735.1 of Pseudonaja textilis. Next base: position 7,487,353 of record NW_020769335.1, read on the forward strand.
GTTTCAGATTGCTTTCGCGTCCACTCTGAATCCCCCTAAGAAAGCGTGATAGGCAGCATGGGTATTTTTTACTTGTGACCAAGGGATTAATTTTCAGCTCTAACCTCTGTAAAAACAAAACAAAACAAAAAACAAGCAAGCAAGCAAGTAAACGCAGCTTCATTTATGAAGTTTGTAACAGATCTCCCCTTGAAGAGTGCAGAGGACGGAGTGGGTGGAATTTTTTTTTTTTTTTTTTTTGGAGCCTAAGGATTTGTACAAGCAAATTAGAGCAGCCGAAAGGATTGAAACTCATGCTGGTTTAAATATATGCTCTTTATTGCTGATGCCTCGGATTGTATCTGCCATTCCGATCACAGCCTACTGTTTTCTTTATGAGCAGAGCTGTCTTTTATAGTTTGCTTAATCTGCTGAAACCTGTCTGAGGTAATCCTTAGTCTAAATATGGCTCCCACAGAGCAAAGGAAGCTAACAGTGAGTCTGGTATCTTTTGCTTGTGAAAAAAAAAAAGAAGAAGAAGTAGAATAGTCTACTTCTTCTTTGATGACATTAGAAGAAGAGCTGGATTATAGTCTTTGGAGGAGTCTGGAAGCTCTCAGGGGAAAGAATGTTTTACATTGCAAGCAATGTGTAGCTCCCACACCATAATCACTATACTGCACTGTATATATTGTCTTGGTGACTTGGTTGTTCCTGACACCTTTTCTTTCTTAAAATCTAAGGAGGAGAGTAATACAAAACACATTTTGCTTATTCTGCTGCCAAGATAGTAGCTGAAGTTAACGACAAACACTGCTAAATCCCCCAGTGCACTGAAGTGATAAGAATGAATTGGCAAGTTGTGAATTGCTAGAAAGTGAAACATGGTGGACAGGAAGAAAACTTCCAGCAAGCTAACTGTGGCAACCATGCAGTGGTATTAGAACTGTGTTTTAATCTTCTATTATTATAGAAATTGGAGGAAAAGTTGTTGTTATAAATACTGTAGTTACTGTGCAAATGGCGCGTACTCAAAACTTTAAAATAATTCTTCACTATTTATGACACTTGTTTCAAAGGTCCTTTGCATCCCACTTTTCAGAGAAATAAATAGTGTGTATTTCCTTTTGTTTTTAAAAGAGAAAAGACTCAGATTCTTTGGCAAGTGCAAAAACAGTGGGAAAGGTACATCATGAGTCCTCAAAGTTTAAATCAAGTCCAAGATTTAAATCAAGTCCATGAGAATTCCTGCAGATAACATTCCTAAGGTAGATTTGAGAAAAAATAGCATTGACTGATCGATAATTTACCATTAAGTCAATGTCTGTTCTTAATGACTATATCTTAATGAATATAACCATGAATATACCTTCCACAGAAACATCTGCCCCAAAATGGCCCTTCAGATCTTCAGATGTTGCATCCCCATTGTAATTGAATCCAACAACTTTATGCCTAGTTGTCTTCTTCTTTCTTTTCCTTCTACGTTTCCCAGCACTGCAGACTTTTCAAGGAAGCTTTCTCCTTATGTAATGTGTCCAAAATATAATAATTTGAATCTGATAGTTTGAATTTCATGTAAGAATCCCATATTGATTTGATTTATGTCTTTATGTGTGGGAGGGTTTGTTTGTTTTTTGGCTGTCCATGATAATCTCAAGAGTCTTCCCCCCAAAGTTGACAGGCTTCAATCCTCCTCCTCCTCCTCCTCCTCCTCCCAGTCTACTTCTATAGATTGCCCAGGTGATACTGTGTCTTGCATGATTCTGATATTTGTAGGTATATACAGTCACAACTTCATCACTTTCAAGATAGTCATGATAGAGCTTTGTGATTGCTCTACCAAGTGCTAGTCTGTGTATATCACTTGACTGATTGTTCTTTTACCATTGATGCTTGATCCTAAAAAAAACCCAAGGCATCTACCATTCTAATATCTTCATTGTCAATTCTAGAGCTGATTGCTATACCTGCTGCCACTAGTATGGTCTTCTTTATACTGAACTTTAAGGAGGACATAGGCAGGAAAATTTCCTTTCTGTTCCAGATTATATATAGACCTCCATGAGTTCAACACGGTTTTGCTTTACAGCTTGTAGTGAAGCAAAATTAAAGCATAAGCATATAAGAAGTCCTCAATGTACGACCACAACAGAGCCCAAAATTCCTGTTGTTAAGTGAGACATTTGTTATTTGAATTTGGCCCCATTTTATTACCTTTCTTGCCTTTGTTGTTGAGTGAATCCCTGCAATTGATAAGTTAGTAACCCAGCTGGTAAGTGAATCTGGCTTCCTCATTGATTTGGCTTGCCAGAAGGTTGCAAAAGGAGACCACTTAACCTTTGGGACCCAGCAATAGTCATAAATATGAACCAGTTGCCAAGCATCTGAGTTATGATCATGTGATCATGGGCATGCTGCAAAGGTCATAATTGTGAAAAACGGTCATAAGTCACTTTTTTCAGTGCCGTTGTGACTTTGAACAGCCACTAAATGAACTGTTGTAAGGCGAGGGCTTTCTGCACATTGAAAACTTAAGAGTATTGTTGGTACCAATTCCATTTGTTAAACAAAATGGACAATATTTATCCCACATCCCTTTTATTCTATCTAGAATAGTTGAAGGATGTTGATTCATTAATTCTGACATAGATAGCACCCCTCTAGAAATAGTTGAGATCTGCAATATTAAAATCTGCATCAACCAAATAGTATTTCTCTCATGAAACAAACCGTTTCTAGAAATTTGAAACTTTTTTTGCACATATATGTTTGTGTTCCACTTGATTTTTGGACCCGGATTAGAAAGGAATGCAAAATAGCGTTTATTTGTCCTATTAACCTGAATGAAAACCCAACTGGAAAATTGTGCATGATTGTCAAGTTAATAATATCTAATACAATAGAAGCAAATTAGAGTTCTCTTCAGCAGCAGACGAAGCAGCAGATTGCTTTATAAATCATCATATCACTGACAGTCAATTACATTCAAAACTTTCCAAGCATTAGCATGTGGCAGTGTTTATCTACCAACATTTTTTCCCCTACAAGAGAAAATAGAGTAAATGCAGGGAGTTCAAGACAAGCTTCTATGGAAAAGATGGGATATTCATTTCCACATTTAAATTTTTTATGCGGGTAGTTTTAGTGGTAGGTTTTCTCTAACCTGGTTTTTAAGAATTTATTTCAATAGGACTCTCCTTAACATCTGGTGATACTCACATATGATGCTTTGATGTCTTGTAGCTGCATCAGTTTGCTTACATGTACATATCCATACACACATTCCAGACCTGAAGGATGCAACTGATTTCATGGTCTGAGAAAAAGGGTTTCATCCTTTCAATGGAGGGAAGCACACTTTTCAAGTGCTTTGCACAGCCTTAATACTGAGGCAGTTTGGTCTCTATGTTTACAACTGACAGCATTGTGTACCTAGATCAGGGGCCAGCATCCTGCAGCTCTGGAGCCTCATGTGGTTCTTTCATCCCTCTCTTGCGGCTCTCTGTTGCCAGTCAGCTCCACAATTGATAGGGCTTTTGATTAGGATAGGTAGAGGAAAAAGGACGCCTCACTAGGAGGAGACTCTATGGTGGGGGAACTGCCATAGAGTCTGCTCGGCTCCATAATTGAATGGGGGCTTCTGGTTAGGATCTTTGTGGCTCTTTGAGTGTTTACGGTTGCCGGCCCCTGACCTGGATAGAGGGGGAGGGGGAAAAAGGGAAGGAAATCCTGAAAATAAGAAACAGACAGAGAAACAGTTTGGTATAGCTGGTAAGGCATAAGGTTAGAAACCGGGAGACTAAGAGTTTCACTTCCACCTCAAGCACAGAGCCAGCTTGGGTAACATTATCCAGTCCCTTTCTGATAGAGGAAAATATGTGTAGCACTGATGAAGTTACCTAGTTTAGATAATTGAAACAAATGCAAGAAAACAACCAAGTTCATAGAGCACCAAGAACCCTTTAGACATTTGTACAAGAAGGAGTTAGTGGCAAACTTCAGAAATTTGTTCTGGGACTCTGAGAATCAGACACAATTGAATGGAAGAAAGAAATATACTTATGCACTTGTATACAAACTTCCGTATACATTTTGAATAAGTAGATGATGAAATATCTTTGATCTTTCTTTGAACCCAGGATGAGTCCTTTTTTTTCTGTCTGCTTGCTTGAAATGACTGTTTTATTCTGAATGATTTTTAGATTGGACCTCTCTTTAATGATCTTCCACCCATGACTTCTTGTTCTGCCTCTCATGTGTTTTGATGAATAAATCAAACCCCTTCTTCTCTGTGACAGCCCCTCAAAGTTTGGAAGACTGCTATCATGTTGCCCTTAGTCCTAATCCTAATTCTGGTATTTGTTTTATCTTCTATCTTGCTTATGGGTGAACTTCTTCATCTGTTTCCAGAATCAGCAGATTAAATGTTAGTTACCTTTCCATTGCTTTGATGCATTTCTTATTTTATTCCATTGAACATAGATACTGGAGGGAATATCTTTTGTCTTCCTTTCCCCAATGTTTTTTTTTACAGATTAGAAGTATAACATCATATTTTCACCCATTGCTAAAAAAAAAAAGGGTTACAAAGCTGCAAACCCCAATGGCCTGGAACTTCACAAGTGGACATCTTCAAAATAACTTCTGTGGAATGGAATGAAAACACTGCAACTTATTAGAAGTTTGACCTTATACTTCAAGAATTTCAGAGATTTGTGTTAGGAATATACCAATGCTTTAAAGAAGATGTGTATTTTTTTAAAAAAATAAAATAGCCTAATGAACACATAGCTAAATGTCTAAAGATTCTCAGTCATCCAGGTCATGGTTTCCCAAAGGTGCTTTTTCAAGAGGCAACTGGACTTTCTGGTTTTTCTTTCAAGACATTTCACTTCTTATCCAAAAAGCTTCTTCAGCTCCATGTGGCTGGTAGGGAATGGAAGGATTTATACTTCTTGCAGACAGCTGGTCATTTGCATTTTTTTTAGATAGTTGTTGAGGCCACCTGGAGGTTTAGCTGTGTCCCATCAAGACAAGATTCAGCAGTACATATACATTTAAAAGACAAAGGCCACTCTTTTGAAGACAGCAAAGGCCATATTTTGACAGAGAGGACCACTGGTTTGAAAGAGGGGTCAAAATTTATGTCAAAATTGAACAGCCCTTTCTCAACAGAGGGGGAAGGATATGACATCGTCTATCTCCAGTCTACAACACAGTCTTTTTATCAGTTCCAAGAAGGCTCCACACCCATTTGCACCACTCAGGTGATTCTGAGGTCACAAACAAATCTCCAGATGGCCTCAGTAACTCTCTAAAAGGATGCAGATGACCAATTGTCTACAAGAAAAACAAATCCTTCCATTCCCCACTATCCAGTCAGAGCTGAAGAAGCTTCTTGGATGAGAAGCAAAAACGTCTTCAGAGAAAAACCAGAAAGGCCAGGTGCCTCTTGAAAAAACACCTTTGGGACAACAAAAACATTGTTTCATATGTATGGATGTTTTGAATATACGCGTAGCTTTGGAGGCTGAAATATAATCAGCCGAGGAAAAAGAGTCTTTTGCTTGGCAGTTACAAATCCAGGGAACATGGAACTCAAGAGCCACAGTTACAGAAGAAAGCTAAACCAATGACATCTGTGGCCTCTTGTCTTCTAATTATGCTTCAACAGAGCAGACCAGGAAAATGACTTTTTGTGGTGTTGCCGAGGGAAGCGAGCAATGTCATTTCTTCATCGGCAGCCCATTTGGGAACATGACAGTTAATGTTTTGGAAGTGATTTGCATATTTCCAATCATCTGCCTCTGGCAGATATGGGGGAAAAGTTTTCAACTGCCAGGTTTGATAGTCACAAAGTCTGGCAGCTGCTTGTAACAGGAAAATAAAGCGAAACACATGGGGAAAGTGGCCCTGGGGGACACACGTGCTCACCTATCCCATTCACACAACCCTGGGAATTTCTATGACATTACAGGTTGTCCTTGACTTACAGTAGTTTGTTGAGTGACCGTTCAAAGTTACAACACTGAGAAAAGGGACTGTTTTTCACACTTACAACCTTTGCAGCATCATCCCCGTGGTCATGTGATCAAAATTTAGATGCTGGGCAACTGGTTCATATTTATGGTGGTTGCATTTTTCTAGGTTCATGCGATCCCCTTTTTGCAACCTTCTAAGAAGCAAAGTCAAGGGGGAAGCCAGATTCACTTAACAACCGGGTTAATGAGCCGAGGTGGCGCAGCAGTTAGAGTGCAGTACTGCAGGCTACTTCGGTTGACTGCCAGCTGCCTGCAATTTGGCAGTTCAAATCGCAGCAGGCTCAAGGTTGACTTAGCCTTCCTTCCTTCTGAAGTCAGTAAATATGAGGACCCAGATTGTTGGGGAAAAACAGACTGACTCTGTAAACTGCTTAGAGAGGGCTGTAAAGCACTGTGAAGTGGTATATAAGTCTAGCTGCTATTGCTATTGCTAATAATTTATCAACTTCAGTGGTTCACTCAAGAACAGGGACAAGAAAGATTGTAAAATGGGGCAAAACTCACTTAACAAATGTCTCACTTAACAACAGGAATTTTGGGCTCAATTGTGGTCATAAGTCGAGGACTACCTGTATTAAGGTTTGCTCTGTCTTCAATAAACACCAGCCCTGGAGAGATACAGCAGAGAATCATTAGCCTGTGTTCCAGCAGGCTGAAGCAATGGGTCATTTTCAAGCAAAATTTGTGATTTTTCACCATGCCAGCCACACTTGAAAATTGAACCCAACCTAAATAAAAACAGAAATGAGACATTATAAACTTGGGCATCTGAGAAAGAATCTCTAGTTATTGACAAAGCTGTAGCCTTATGGGAAATGCCAGAATTAGTCTTTCTCCCTGTAATGGTCCTAGGGCACATTCATTACTAGATGATTCACAGGGTAAAGGCTATTAACATGTGACTATATCAGGACTTTGGTTGCCGTGTTGTTATTTTGGTTCACTGTGCAGTCAGCCAGATGTTCAGACGGGATTTGGAATTTTTATCCACACAGCAAGTCCTGGCTAAGGATTTGGAATAGACAGATGTGGATGCTTGATAGTGTTAAAGGTATTGTCACAGGATGTAGGCCATTCTGAGTAAAGCTGCCTTTTGCAATTGACTGTTATGGTTCATTGCACAGTCAGCCAGATGTTCAGATTGGATTGGGTATTTTTTATCCACTTAGCGAGTCCTTCCCAAGGACCAGAGATAAGCAGATGTTGACATTTGATGGTGTTAGAGGTATCTATTATCATTATTATTTCATTTCCTGCAATTCCCCTTTACTCACAGTACTTCTCCATCAAATGAATGCTTAAGGATTTAGTTTGTTGCTATTCATAAAGGTGATGCTGAATTGATTTTAGTATTCTATCTGAATTTTTAAAAAAAAACAAAAACAAATGAACCTTGCATTTCGAAAATAAAATGTTCTCTTAAAATTATGGTAATAAGTACTTAGGTCATAGGGAATACATGTTGCTTAGATATTGTGCCTACTCTCATCAGTTGGATCCAGTGCAGTGATTAAGAAGCCATAATCAAGTTTCAGAATGACCTGATACGGACTAGTCATTGCTACCCATCCTCATGCTTTCCATAATTACCAGAGTGATACCTTTAGCAGCCAAGTAAAGCAACTGAGTATTATAACCCCCACATTGCATCCAGAGGATGAAAACAGAAGGAATAATAGTTTCTACAAAGCCAATGTGGAATTTGGAACCAAGCCGAAATTAAATCCAGGAGCTCAAATGATCCATGATAACAGGGATATTCATGGGACCTTCAGCTGATTAAGCTGAACATCTGCCAAACAGTTTTCTGGGACAAATCCAATGGTGGAATAACAAGGAAAAAAAATATTTAAACATTACAAATTGAAGTCTTCTTCCCTCCATTTTCCCTTCTTTTTTAAAAATAAATAGTGAAGTATAAACAGCTCAACTTTGAGGCATGTATCATTGGGTTTATGGCATGATATTCATACAATCATACGGGCTTCCGATATTCTAAACCGTTCAAAAGTTAGCATGTTTCAACTCTACAATGAGGAAAGAAAAGATATGAATGACAAAATATTTCTGCCTTAAACAAACAGATACTTATGCTGGTCATTGCTAGTCTTTCTTTCTTTCTGCTTTTTCTCAAGAGCACAAGGTGAAAAAGACCTGCTTAAACTAAAAAAAAAAAAAAATGTGCATCTTATTTGGCAAACGTTTAACTGTCTTTAGTGTTTTCTTCCTCACCACAATGGGAATGGTCTGTCAACACATTTTTCTCCTGGGATAATCACTGGATTTTCATCAAGACTGCAGTGATTAGTTTTCCTGATTATCATAATCAAACAACTAATTAACTATCGTGTTTCAGAAAAGATATGCAATAATAAAGTGAAGTCTCATTTGAGTCTGGATTTCAGGGACTTTACGAATGCAGACATGTAGTTTTCTTGGGAACAATGCAAAAGTGGCATTGTTGCTGTTAAACTTTTTAAAACCTACTCATATCTTCTGTAGCAGTGGAATTACATCAGGGGTGGGATACCAGTTCACACCTATTTGCTAGAACCGGTTATTAACATTCGAAGCAGTTCGGAGAACTGGTTGTTAGAAGAAGTTACTGACCTAAGGAAGGCAGGAAGGAAACATTCTGGTGTTGCTTACAGAAACTGCCTCTCCATTAACCCTTATTACATTCTTGGCAGGACTAGTCTTCCTGTCTCAGGAACATCTCTGGAGGTTTTTTTTTTCCCTCCTTTGCTGGTACTTTGCTTGTGTGGAGTGACCATTCAAAGTTACAATGGCACTGAAAAAAAGTGACTTATGACCATTTTTCACACTTACGACTGTTGCGGCATTCCCACAGTCATGAGAGGCCACGCGAGGAGATGCGTGCCTCGATGTGAGTGATGTTGAGTTGGCCATGCCCAGCCAATAACATGACCACCAAGCCACGGCCACCAACTAAGCCACACCCACAGAACCGGTTGTTAAAAAATTTGAATCCCAACCCTGAATTACATGGAAGAATCCTAGCCAAGGATTAACCAGGACTGATCCTGCTTAACTGCTAAAACTGTATAAAGTCAGCCTCTTCATCTTAATAAGATGTATCATATTCAGATCTGTTGTAAATATATTTACCACTGGTGAATATATTTTCAGGTACATTATTAATCTTTTCAGTAAATGGGCTTACAAGTTTAAGTAGAAGAGAGATATATTTAGTCCTTCTGCTGAAATCCATGAAATTCAAATTACTTACATTTTGCCAGTTAATGCACAAAGAAAAGCAATCCTAAACTAAATAGCATTTGACGTTTTTTTTTTTGTTTCATTTTACCAACTGTATGTCAGCATTTTGAGTGACAAACTCAAACAAAGCAAGCACCCTTGAGATCTTCTAATGTCTGAATGCAAAACTTTATGGAGTACATCATTTCAGCACCAATGAAGGCAAAATCAGTTCTACCTAATTCCTGTGCAAACATACATAATTACACTATAGATCCCCACTGCCTTATTAGTGCAGGTCAAGTTGTCCAATTGAGTGTCATTGTATTGTAATGAGAAAAAAGTTTCTGATCTTGGCAAATACCTACTGATGTGTCCTTGGCTCTCACGGCTCATCTTCTTGAACTCTGGAGCTTGCATTCCATCTCATCCTCCTCTCCCACCTGGTTCTTTGGCAAATTGAGAAGTGATAATGGTTGCAACAGCATAAGTGCTGTTCAAGCTTGTCACCGTACTTATGTTTCCATTTCATTTTTTGCAGGTTAGAGATTTTTTCCCTTCAACTGGGGCAAATTAGTTAGGGTTTTTTTTTTTTTTGCCCAATTCAACATCCAAAGTACATAACAAATGTGCATTATTTTCTTTCTTTGGAACATTTTTAGCAGCTTGACACATATCTTTAAATTCTTGATAATAACACTTAAGTTTTGATAGTAGTCGGGAAAAGATAAGCAAGATGATGAAATGTTTAAAGGCTGATTAACCAGACCTAGGCATCAGAAATAAGTAACAGAAAAACATACTTAAGGCTTAGTCAATAAAGCTTTAACAGACTGGGACACAATTAATGCTATTTTCAGAAGGATGAGGGAAAAAATGTCAGCTTGATTCTGATCACATTTTTATAACGAGCTAAATTGAAAAATGCAATTTGGATAATATTTTCCCCAACCTCATAGGAAACTAAGGAATGTCTTACAGGTAACCTTGTTTTCTGTCAAGTCTCTTCATAGAATATTTCTACTTTCTTCCTGTAATATCCAGAAACAGTTGTAATGCAATGTGTGTTTCCTGCTTTTCTCTTTCATATGAATGGCAGATGCTCAAAACACATTCTGGATACTCAATATAAGAGGTAGCAAAAATGCAGATAACAAGATTCATGAAAATCTTGAAACTGATGATTTCAACTTATTGGATAGAGATCTAATCAATCCTTCGGTGGCAAACAGCTTGAACTCTCTATCAAAAAACAGGATATTACCAACTTTTATTTATTTATTTTTGTAAGGGCACAGAGATGGTTCCAGATATAACGATACTTCATGGAGACATAAAGAAATCAAATCGAAGCAGGTGGCAATACCTAGCTAATCTTAAGAATGCTGGTCAGTAACAACAACAACAACAACAGTTTTGGGATTGCACCCAAGGTGGTAGTACCAGTAGTAATAGATGCCTTTGGGTGCAGTCCCAAAATAACTGGAGCACCACTTGAACACCATCATTGGCATTGACAAATTCGCCATCAGTCAATTGCAAAAGGTGGTTTTACTTGGAACTGCTTCCATCCTGCAATGAGATCTGTAACACTGTCAAACATCCAGATTTGCCTTTCCCAGGTCCTTGGTAAGGACTTGATAGGCTGACAAAAATGCCAAACCCAGTCTGAACATCTGGTTGATTGTCCTGAAGAAGCTTCTTGGATGAGAAATGAAACATTAAAAAAGAAAAAGAAAGTTGGTTGTTATTTCACTGGGAGAAGGAAACATCCGCATTGAAGGACAGAGAAGGAGAAGGTAAAAAAAAAACACAATTAATATAAATGGTTTTAGGATACCAATGCCAAACACTTATATTCTGATGTAATGTAGGAACTAAAAATAGGGAGGGGGTGAATAAGTTGAATATGTTAAATTGAACCCACTGATCTATATTTTTTTTCCTGAGTCTTAGCTCATTATTTAGCTCAAAGGAAACAAATGGAATAAACAAGATACACCAATCAGTCAAATGAGATTTGCCTAATGAGTTGACTTCTCAGTTGATGTTGGGAATTTCTTTGTGTTTGTACAAGCTTTTGAATCAATTCAGAAACCCCCCAAATTAGACAAGACAAGTTGTTTTGGCTGTTGGACTAAATAATCAATTTAATTTGGAGATTTAATCAAATCCCTTTTGAAATTAAGTTTTGAACCTGGGGACCACCAAGATTAAAGAACATTCAAGAACATTATTTCACTACTTTTATTGAAGCTCCTTGAAGATTTTTCTCCCAAAAGATATCAGTTTCCCCTTTAGCGTTGATTATGACATTCATTGATTCTTTAGTTTGAAAACTCAAATTGTAAACGATCAGTGTAATTCTATAGCAAAGAAATATTGGGGTAATATTTTAATAATATTACTTAATAAAGGAGGTTCTGAAAGTGAATATAGAGATAAAACCAGAGGATTTTCTTTGGGATTTAATGGATAAAGAACTTGGAAAAAAAAATGTGTATCTTTGATGTTTATTTATGTTGACAACAGCTAGAATACTTTATGCACACAAGTGGAAGGATACTTTGATTTCTACAATGGATGAATGGGTTACAAAAGTTGATGGAATTAGTAGAGATGTCTAAACTGATTGTTTTGATTAAAGAAAAAAAAACACAATTAATTTTGTTTCTACTTGGAAACCATTTTGGATTTTGTTCTTGAGGTGGAAAAAAATGAAACTTTGATTTTGAGTTTGTTGTTATAGAAATGGCTAGTATATATTATTATATAAAAATAAAAAGTTGAGGTTTTATGTTACTACTCTACTACACCAAAAGGAATCAGAAGTCAATGCTTTCTATATTTTTTTCTTTTCCCTTTTACCCTACACTTTTCTCTCTTCCTTTTCCTCCCTTATTTTCTTTTTTCTTTGTACTTCTGTATTTTATACTTTGATAAACGAATACAAAAAAGCCAAAGAAGAATCAATGCAATTCTATATACATTGAGGAGAATCAAGACAGAATGATAAAATGAATGTCTAATTGTATATATCCACTACTTACATTACTTGAAATGTGATTATTGTAGTGCGGTTGTGTTTGTTTTTGTGTGTGTTAACTAAGGCAGTATGGCAAGTGCCAAACCAATTCCTTTATCTTTAATACTTTATACATTAGTCCAAAGGCAGGCCTCTGGTCTAAAATGGCATTTGTATTCAGCTCGTTGTGGCGTTACGAATGCTTATATTTCCTACATCAATTTATTTAAACATAATGTTAAGGTGCAGAATGGAAAATCACAGTGACCTGTGAGGCATGTTCCCCTTTTTGTAATTTAAAACCTTTCAGTGTTTTCATTCCTCTCCTCTACCCACCCGTATACCTTTTTTTATTATTATTTTATTTCTTTTTCGGTTCTACAAAATGGATTTTCAGCAAGGCAATAACAGCAGGGAATCTGGGAAAGGAACAAGCCAGGAAATAGCACGGCCATTGCCATTGTCAAAGGGAGAGGAGGAGAGAGTTGGAAGGAGATTTGGTTTAAATGCAATTAAGTTGACCTAGTAGAACAAAATTCTGATTTAACAGTCATGAGCCATTTAGGCCCAGCAAGAATAACATGGCCCAAAGAATTCAAATTGTGGTTCTCCCATCAAAAATTGTTTCTAAAGTACCTGCTGTGAGTAATGGCTTGAAACTGCACCGGCCATGAGTGCTTTACTCAAGAAAAGCAATTGAAATGAACAAGCTTAGCAATTGGGCCTGAGATACAAACGGTTGTCATTACACACACACACACACACACACACACACACACACCTAGTTAAACAACAGAAGCTACATTTCATTTTCCTCTGTTTTACCTGCTCTGCCTTTTTTTTTAAAGAAACAACAACACGGATTTCTTTCAAGCTTTGTGGCAAACAGCAGGATCTACTTGTATATTACAATGTCTTCAGGAGAAATGGGAAAAGATTTTCGATTCTTAATTACACAATTCCCCCCTCCCCCCGCAAAATCCTGTATTGCAGAATTAACAACACTGTACCAGACCATTGGTGGGCTCAAGAGGCTGGGCATCGAGGCGAGGAAAATAAAGATTAAAGAAATCAGCAACCACTTGTAGACAAGAGATGACTAATTTGTGTCATGTAGGTTTGATCAGTTTTGTGCAATGAATGCTCCTTACTTATCAATGAGCTGTAAAAAGGGTTGCATTTTTTACATGTGGGAAACGGAATGAATAGATAGCATAGGGTGCAAATTGATAGTGATTTCATGGTGATGTTGTCTTCTTTGCGTTACAGGAATATGGCCACTGTCTACATGGTTCTTTGCTCAATTTTTCATGCCTTCAGACCTCCAGCTCTTTCATTCAAATGATGAGATTGTATCACCATAGAAAGTTCAGCCCCCTACTTTGCTAATACTGCACCAAAGGTTCTCATTAACCTGCAGACAGTTCTGCATTTATGGTATGGGTATCTACAGGGAAGAATCCTTCCTATTTATGATGAATGCATAACAGGAGAATAGATGAACATCAAGACTTGCAACCAGGTGTTGTAGTATCATCTGGATATTTTTCAGGTTAACTGTGTGTTGTTCTTTTTTAATTTTATTTTTGCTGATGAATAATAGAAACTGTGTTCATGGCTGGTGCAGTTTCAAGCCATTACTCACAGAGTTGGAAGGGAGGTCTTCTAGTCCAACCCCCTGCTCAGGCAGGAAAGCCTATACCATTTCAGACAAATGGTTGTCCAAAAACCAAGATTTTTGTGTCAAATAAATGTGTTCCCATGCTTTTGGATGTGATGAGATGGTCAAGGCATTGCAGAAATGAGCAGGGTGAAACATAACAATACAGTCTCCCAATTTACTAGCGAAGGGCTAACTCTTCCAAACAGTTTTCCGCAACATTAGAAATCTTACAATCATATAATTTTGGGGCAGCTTAAACATCTTGTTTGGTTCCTATTTTCTCCTGGGTTAACTGTTCTGGAAGCTTTGAAATAGGCATAGCGTTGTTAGATCCCCTCCCCTCTTCCTCCCTCCCTCCCTCCCTCCCCCTCTCTCTCTTTCTCCCTCTCTCCCTCTACTTCTTCCTTTCACTCCCACTCTCCTCACCCCTCCATCCCCTCCTCTTTCTTGTGTATGTATGTATTGAAGGTAGGCAATGGAAGTTCTCAAAAGTTGGCTGAGTTATCAAACTGAGTTATGCTTTGGTAGTGTTAAATTATACAGAGGTGTTGCAGAGGTATTTTAAATGCGCTGCGTGTTTACTGCAACATATTCAGAGGAGTTTGGTAATATGCATATGATAAGGCAGGAAATTGTACCTTTAATATCTCCTCTTTCTGATATAACAGAGCATTTTATTTGGTATCATTTCTCTCTCTCCTTTCCCCACTGGGTGGATAAGAATCATGAAACAATGACATTCTATGTTATGGTCCTATCTTATGTAGATTCTTTTTTTTTTTTCCATTTTCAGTTTCCAACCAAATAAACCTCAGTCCCCTGACATTCCATATATCTGATTTATATAGCTGTTCTTCTGGACGAGTCTTTGGAATAAACCCAACTGTGGTAATATTTTCATCTGACAACAGAATTGTTAAAATACACTAGGGATTGAAATCAGGCTGCACAGCAACCAAAAGAGATTAGAGTTCTGGGGACTGAATGTAACACTGATAGATTCAATATTAATAAATGTAAAGTCCCAAAATCATAAGGAAAAGAAATGAAAACAGCATAAATACAATGCTGAAAGAAGTAACCAAGCAACAGTATCATTGCAGCCACAGAGTCCTGTTCTTCTTTTTAAGAACAACCTAAACGCCTTTTAAATAACTTAAAAATGGAACAGGAAAAAGAAAGAAAAAAGCTAAAATAGATAGATAGATGGATAGATAGAGTCCACCTGTCTGTCAATCATCTATCATCTATCTATCTATCTCTCTATCTCTCTCTCTCTCTCTCTATCTATCTATCTATCTATCTATCTATCTATCTATCTATCTATCT
>NW_020769335.1:7502621-7520720 GCF_900518735.1 Pseudonaja textilis
ATCTATCTATCTATCTATCTATCTATCTATCTATCTATCTATCTATCGTCATAGTGGAACAATCAATGTGGAACAAACAATCATAGTGGAACAAACAATCATAGTGGAACAAACAATGCAGTACTGAAGACTAATTCTGCTGACTGCTGACAGTTCAAGTCTTACTGGCTCAAGATTGACTCAGCCTTCCATCTTTACGATGTTAGCAAAATGAGGACCCAGATTGTTGGGGCCTGACTCTGTAAACTGCTTAGAGAGGACTGTAAAGCACTGTGAAGTGGTATATAAGTCTAAGTGCTGTTGCTGTCTGTCTGTCTATATCTATCTATCTATCTATCTATCTATCTATCTATCTATCTATCTATCTATCTATCTATCATCTATCACATTATCCATGAGATTACAATCTTATACAGAGTCGTTATTTGTCTGCCTTAAGACTGCAAGTCCATTCAGTTCACGCTCATGTGCTATGGATAGAATCCAAAATTAATCTACTATAAGTCTTTAATCTACATGTTGATCCAATACAAGGTCACTGAACTAGCTTCTATGCCTAACGAATACCATAACTCATAGTTTCCTAATTTCTAGTGTAATATCTTAATCACTGCTTAAAATTACTACAGTATCTGCTGTACTCTTGGGTGGATCTTGCAGCAGGTTACATTTGCTAGGAACCAAAATATCTGATTTTTTTAAACTGTCATTAAAGAAACACTGGTAAGTTGAGGACTACCTTATAAAGGGAAATTTAGAATTCTTATTATGTTTTATGAAAAAAAAAAAAAGTGCCACTAAGCTGAGATGGCACAGTGGTTATAGTGCAGTACTGCAGACTACTTCTGCTGCCTGCTGGCTGCCTGAAATTTGGCAGTTCGAATCTCACCAGCCTCAAGGTTCACTCAGCGTTCCATTCTTCCAAGGTTGGTAAAATGAGGACCCAGATTGTTGGGGGCAATATGCTGACTCTGTAAACCACTTAGAAAGGACTGTAAAGCACTGTGAAGTGGTATATAAATCTAAGTGCTATTGCTGTTATATTTTAACAGCTTGATTAGAAGAAATGGTATATCTTTGGAAGAAATAGATCAACATTTTACATGCTTTATTCTCAAGTCTTTGATTTCTTTTTTCTTTTTAAAATTGTTAAGGCAGTTTACAGAAACAATCCTTACCAATGCAAGTCTGTGTTGGAGAAAAATGAGAAATATTTTGCAGAAATAAATGTGTGAGAAAGCAATAGAAAAGGAAAATATATATACAGCCAGTTCATCAACTGCATTTTTATGAATAGTGAACCATAGAGAACAATGGTTCAAATTTTAGCAATGTAATATATTGAGTTGACTGCAGTAGGGAAAGTGGTTGCTGATTCATTGAGGAAATAACTCTTTATTAAGAGAAGGTGGCAACCTACTTATTTTATTTAAGGGAAATTTGGAGAGGATACAATAAAATACCATATTTTTTCTCTCGGAAATACATTTGTGATCTCTGTTTTATCTGGAGAGCAGCTGTCCCAACCTTTTAGTAATCCTATCCACGGTGCCTCAGAAATAAATGAGTTTAGGATCTGATATAAGGATGTGTGAGATTATTATCTTGATATTTATCTCTCAGATATTTCTTCCATTAATAAAATGAATCATCTGTTGCATTTTTCTTTAGCTTCAGTTCATGGTTTTAGTTGATGTCAATGAATACCTTTTTTCATTTGGAAATGGAAAACCACAGTAAAATAAACGGTAACATTTTTGGATTGAGGGAGCTACACTACCATAAACCAACTCTGATTTTTCTCACAATATGATCTACAATACTGGTTATTCCATCTTCCTTCCTTCCTTCCTTCCTTCCTTCCTTCCTTCCTTCCTTCCTTCCTTCCTTCCTTCCTTCCTTCCTTCCATCTTCTTTCTTTCTTTCTTTCTTTCTTTCTTTCTTTCTTTCTTTCTTTCTTTCTTTCTTTCTTTCCCTCCTTATCACTATCATCTATCTATCTATCTATCTATCTATCTATCTATCTATCTATCTATCTATCATGTATCATCTATATAATCTATTTATCATTGATCTCCCTTTTAGTTTGCTATATTGAGATAAGATGGATGAGATGTGAACAGAATTTGAAATATTTTAAAATAATGATTGATAGTCATTATAAACAAAATAACACATTTTCATCTTCCCTTCTTCCAAAGTGCCAGGGTAGAAAACTCACCCAAAGAAACACCCGCAACCAAAGAGAGTTAAAAAAAAAACTTGTTATTTCTCAAACTTTTCATTCAGAGCAGTCACAAACTAAAGCCATACATTTAAAACATAGAATGTTGATCAAAGATAGATTGAATTTTGGATTTGTTAACTGAAGCCCCTAAGTACAAAATGAATTACTGTACAACTATTAAGGGACAAGAGAAAGGAAAACGGGTATATTATTCAACTTTTATTTTTTTTTTGAATGCGACATAGCAGCTTTGATATATGGGAGGTGACAAGTTTCAAATTGTTATTTTAACAAGCTGACCATGTACTTTATGGTGGAAAGAAGTAGGAAAGATAAACTAGCAGCATTTTGCATTTCTGAATCAACCCTTCCTGCTAAGGGCAGAAGTTCCACAGGGATTTGAATCATTTTCATCATGCTGGCAATGTTATTAAGATTAAAAGACCTTATAGAAAATGCCACTAACTGTATATAGGTAAAATATAGCTGTGCATTAAAAAGAAAAACAATTATAGAAAGGAAAAATAATTAGGAATAAACTTCTTATACTGGTTCTCCAGAAAACATTGCAAGTTCACCATGTCAGAGTTAATTCATGGGCCTTCAGGGTGGCATGGAACAGTGTGTGTTTCAATTAGCAGACTTGGTTACACCGAGAAATTGTTGTCTTCAATTGTTCTAGTATTATCCCCCAATCTGTTTCTCTTGGGAATTTTGGAGAGATCCAAGCAATTACACCAAAGCTATTTTCCAGGGCTAAATCTAGACTCTTTTTAAAAAAAAACAAAATATTATTATTATTCTTAAGGATTCCCATGAAAGGGCATATCCTACTTGCCAGTGTTTTGACAGAACCTAAAGGCAGCTATTCTTCTAATTTTCATTTCTTTTGTTGTAGAGATAAACCACCTGAAAGACAAATCCATGACTTTATCCCACCCATATCTCAATGGTTGGTAATTGGTTATTGGTAATTATTATCATGCAGAGAAAAATAATATGTAAAATATTCATATTAATGCCTAGTAATATGGTTTTAGGATTGATTGAGTGATTGATTGAAGCAGAGTTGGTTCTGATTAGCATTTGAATGGGAAGCATCAGGAATTCTAAGTTGCAGATATCTAAGGAAGAATGGATTTGAGATTAGATATTCCCAAGTATGCAAAGAATATTAGGAATATATGATAGATAGGTAGGTAGGTAGATATTAAAAAGTTAAGATTATAGCAATCATAATCCATGTACCATGCCAAGAAACATGTAGATAGAGTCCTTGACTTATGACCCCGATTGACCCCAAAATTCCTGTTTCTAAGTGAAACATTTGTTAAATGAATTTTGCTCCATTTTACAACCTTTCTTGCCACTTGTTAAATGAATCGCTGCAGTTGTTAAATTAATAACAGGTTGTTAAATGAATCTGGCTTCCCCATTGACTTTGCTTGTCAGAAGGTCTCAAATGTTGATCACATGATCCTGGGATACTGCAACTGTCATAAATATGAGTCGGTTGCCAACATCTGAATCTTGATCAGGTGTCCATGGGGATGCTGCCATGCCATAAGGGTGAAAAATGATTGTAAGTCCCTTTTTTTCCAGTGACGTTGTAACTTTTAGCGGTCACTAAATGAACTGTTGTAAGTCGAGGATTACCTGTATTTGATTGATCAGAAATTGAGCTACACTCGCAAATATCATCTCCTTTCCTTACGTAAACGCTCTATTTTAAAAATGGTATTATGCCTGAACAGTTTTTGCCAGAATCTAAGACATTTCTTTAAAAACATGTTTAAGAAAACAAATGTTATGGGTTGGTTAAAACTGAACATTTTGGACATTAGATGTTGGCATTTTGTACTCATGAAATGAAGTACAACAGACAGATAGATATCCCCATCTGGTTATGGAATGAAAGGTTTGCTGGCTAAAGAAATATAGTAAATTACGTTCCTGCCTGCCCCTTTGTGAAATTGGATGATAACTATATTCCAATTACTTCTCAAGTAAAAGGAACATCAAACTTAATTGCTACTATTCAAATAGCTGTGTCTTTTAACTAAAACTGGATAAAAATGTGGATCTAGGAACTATAGGAAGCTAGGTTTTTCTTTTTGTACCTTTTTCAATGGACACTGAAATATTTTTGCAACAGCTGCAGTTCAGAACTTCTGAGGTCAGTTCCTTGCTTAAAACCCAGCAGCTTCTAAGTACGTGGTGAAGAACATTCCTACTGGGGAAGAAAATTCAGTTCCCCAGGGACTGGCTCTACAGTAGGTTAACTCTCAGCATTTCTTGGTTTAAGGAAACACACACACACACACACACACACACACACACACACACACACAGAGCCAGCAATGGGAGAAAAGTGTTGATCATTCAGCTGGGCTGTCATACCTGCCCCAACTTGGGTTCTTAGGAAAGAAAGTCCTTCGACTCCATTTGTGCAAAAGTCATACTTTTGCTAATAGCCAAGTGGTTATAGTACAGCAAAGCCATAACTAAAGGTTTGTGTACAAAGGTTTCCTACTTAACTTTCGCTTTACTGTCCCTCCTCCCTGTTATCTTCCTACTGTCCAATTACATTCAAAGAATTGTTTTGGTAATGGTCCCTCATCAGTAGGCTAGATGGTGAGCCATTGCATTCCCCTCCCAGGTTTCTGTCCTTGGGGTGATGAGCTGATGTCTCAGGAAGGCTCAGAGAGTAGTTTCAGTTTCCCCCCTTTCCATCAGCTCCCTCTGCTCATAGTCTATAAGAGCCACAGTGGCACAGTGGTTAGAGTGTAGTACTGCAGGCTACTTCTGCTAACTGTCGGCTGCCTGCAATTTGGCAGTTCAAATCTCACCAGGCTCCAGGTTGACACAGCCTTCCATCCTTCCAAGGTGGGTAAAATGAAGTTCCATATTATTGGGGACGATATGCTGACTCTGTAAAGCACTTAGAGAGGGCTGTAGAGCACCGTGAAGCAGTATATAAGTCTAAATGCTAATGCTAATGGTATAGCAGGCTTGCATCTAGCAAACCAAAGCTGAAGTCCAGGAAGGCATCTGGCTTTTATTTCTGGCTTTTATAGAAACCTGCTTGCCTGTCCTTTCCCTTTATGCCTCCATATCTACCATTATGATATGCCAACATGCGATCTTGCAAACAGAATTCTATTTTGTATCCATAAGCAGATGAGCCTGAGAAAAGCCTTTGAGATGATGGACAGGAGAGCGCCAAAGATCAGAGCCAGTCAAAGTTGTGCAGAACGCCTATAAATTTCAATAAAGTTGCACTTTGCTCTAATGCTCCCGATGTGGATTGCTAAAATTCAGCTGATATAAACACACAATTCCTGACAGTCTTCGCTTTTGATTTATGATGCTGTTGTATGTGCAATACCTGTGCATTTAGTTTTTCACAAAGGGAAAAAGAAAGAAAATTGCAATCATGTGTACATAGTTCTATCCCTTTGTTCGATACCAAAACAAATGTAAAATGATGATGATGAAGATGTTGTGCAAACAAAGTGGTTTTCATGCTGTTAAACAAAGGTTATCCGTAAAAAAAAATATCTACCCAATTCTTTTGGGAATATTTTGGTAGTGCTTATAGTTTTTGTAATTTGATGTGGTTTCTGACATGAAATGTGTGGAGATACAATGTGGAGAGCTGCAGCCCAATTCTTTTAAAGCTGCACTATTTTCTGCCCTTTGGTGAAAAAGAAGTTATAATTCCATGTTTGTGACAGCCAAAGATATTTGCATCTGAACTTATTTTCCTCTGCCCTGTCCAATAGAGATTTATTACCTGGCTCAAGTGTCCATGAATCAGTATTGACAATTTACAGATTATTGGTATAAACAACAATAAGTCTCAGCTTTAATGTCTACTATAATGATTGAGCTTCTCTAGAAGATAATGCATCACTATTTTTTACCTGACTGCTTTCTTGTTCAAATGAATTAAGAATGGTTCTTTGGAATGGTGGCTAGCCAGTCAAAGCAATTTACCTGCACCGTATCTCAATATAGAGATACATACCCATAATGAGAGGTTAGGTTTTCCTAGCATGGAAGATTGCTTTCTGTAATTGTGTTATGTTTTTTTCATCTGTCCACATGGGTACCTTCTTTATAGACCTCTCCAAAGCTTCAACTTTCCTTGAGTGTGAAGTAAAATATGACAGTAAAGTGAAGATTGTCAGTGTTGGCAGCCATGTTGAAGGACACCACTGAACCTTGTACTGGCCTCCCTCCTGCTAATTAGCTGTATGGAGGAACTGTGTGCCACAGGCATAGTTTTATCAAGAAAGGACATCTTTGCTGTTCCCACTGACAGCTGAAAGGCAACTCTTCGTGAAGAAAATGGCACACTGAGCAGGAGAACAGGAGAGGTGAAGAGGCTTTAGGATAAGTGACAGTTCTACTGTTCTGAACTGAGCCATTCCTGAGCGATCATAAATAATAGTGATGAAAATAGAAAAGGTACCGTAGAAATTGGAATTATGAAATCAGAATTTAGTCACAAGGGAGGAAGCCACAGAAAAAGGGACATGGACCTTGTGATACAGAAATTAGAATGAAACACCGTGGTGATTGATACAGGGTTAAGGCTTTCAGTGTGAACACAATCCAGGAATTGTGATTCTGGGTCTCTTGGAAAAGAGGACCTGGAAACACTAAGTGTGTCTTAGAACAAGGCATGATGTTAAACAGGCTAAATAATGTAGTGAGATCCAGATTTTGTTGCTTTGATGGATAGTTAGAATAAAAAATAAGATTTTTGTTATGAAAAAAGATTCACTAAGAAAATCATAAGTGATATCTATGGATTCAGAACATCGGGAATTGTACTTGGAATAGCCAAAGCTGTTGGAGTTTTGGTCCTTATTGAGATGACCATGCAATTTCATTCATTCATTTATTCTTAATTGCATTACTACCAGCATAGGAAAATGGTGTCTAGGGAGATTTCCTCCAATTAAAGCAGCAGGAGAAGGAAGAAAAGTCAATGGATTTGTTTATTTCTTTTTTCCTTTTGATAGATAATTTTTATTAAGAATTTTGATTGTAAGGGTAAACTATTATGCATATTAAATTTAAAGAAAAGAGTAGTAAAAATGCAGGAAAAAAAAAGAAAAAGAGAGAAAGAAAAATATAAGAGTATAACGACAGAAGATAAAATAAATATATAAGGAAGTTACTTCCAATCTTAATCATACTTAATTTATTGTGTATGTATTGACTCTAGAAATAAAAATTATTTCTTTATACTATATTGTGATAGTTATTTAAAAATAAATCCACAAAACATCAACTTTTTCAGTTCTAGTATCAGCAGAAAGTTCATAAAGGATTGCCAGAAGAAACAATATATTTTGTTTTAACTTCGATCAAATAAACTAACTTTGTACTATCTTAATCCTTAGTTCATTCAAACACAGGAGTATGATTAGATTTGATTTCTTCTTTGTCCCATCCCACAGAATTCTTCAAGGCTTTAACAAGCATTTTTTTTTTTTTTTGTAAATCAAGTAAGGAAAATAAAATACCCAGGTCACTCTCCTCACTTGTCATTTCAATTTGTTTTTCCACATGGAGAACATATGGGCAATCTCCCATCCTCTGCTTATCTGGAAAAGGCTCCTTGGCCTTTGCATCGGACTTTAGCTCCTCTTTTGCAGAGCCCCTTCAGTTTATCATACTTCACTTGGGGTCCATGAAAATACAAAATTTAATGGACAACGCCACATTTTATTCTCTCCAATCCATCCAACAAAAGAAAAAAAAAATCATACCCAGTTTTCCTGAAATTACAACCTATCCTGAAAGTAAGTCCTAGGTTGATTTTTTACATGTGTACCCAATATAAGCCCTACCCCCCAAATAAGCCCTAATTAAGATCCCACCCACTCTAAGGCGGACAGGTAAAAATTAAGGTAGGGTGGAGATGGGGGTGTATGGAGATGTGCTACTACTTACCTTTGGACAGTTGTAGCTAGGCCTCACACACCCCGACAACCTGCCTTGCCGGCTCATTTCTTCTGCTGGCAAGACTTTCATGAAGGCCTGTGTAGCTGATAACAAAGCTAAGGATTGATTTGGAGCTCTTTTATTGGCTGCAGAGGCCTTCAGGAAAGCCTTACCAGATGCAAAAGAAGTTCCTAAAGGCCTCTGACAGCAAAAAGGAGGCTGGGGGTGATGCACACAAGTGACATTAGTCAGTGGATGACATCCCCCCATAATAAGACCTGGTGCCTTTTTGGTGGCAAAAATATAAGATAAGGTCTTATTTTCAGGGAAACATGGTACTCTTATCCTGTTGGTGACATGGACGTGCCTTGATTGGCCTTCTCAGAAAATTAGACAGCATACAATCCCTGTTGCTTAGTCAGGTCTTCCAATACTTCAGACTGACATTGCAAATGTTTATTGAAGGAACTGTTAGCTACTGAAAATCCCAGGTATTTTTCCATTTGATGCTGTTTGTGCCAAGATATCAAATAAATACCTGCTTTGGGATTATGGTTCTATAATAAACTACTGGCCTCATTTAATAATGAATAAATACAGTTAAACTTAAAAAAGACAATAATGCTACTATGCTTCAGCTACTTAAGTGCATAGTGTGCAATAATAATGCAAGATTTCTTTCTCTAAAAGCTTTGTTCCAAAAACACATAAACTGTGAGAGTGGGAGAAAAAAAAACCCTCTACTTTCCCACAGAGGCTGAGTGGGAATAAAGTCCATCCATTGGATATCAAAAAAAAAATGTCTTTTATCTCCCAATTTCTTCAGGTTTCATTTTGATTTAATCTGTGATTTTATTGAAGATTTACTGCTTATTGGCTCTGGCTGCGGTTAGCAATTCTTGGACCTACCCATTCTGTGAAATTAAAAGACTGCCTCTGGACGTATGAGATGCAATCTGTTTGTTTGGCATACCTCTCTGTTCGATGCGTCTGTTAACATATGATTAAAAAAAGCTTGCTTGAAGCTGCATAATTTTTTAATCTAAGGACTCTGATAGATGCAGCTTCAGATCAAAACACTTTATGGAAGAGAATAAATGTGCAGAACATGTGATACATCACATCAAATGCAGCCCCACAGATAGGCTGGGGGAAATATAGCAACCAGAGACGTCTTTAGCCAAATCTCAGAACTATGCCAAAGATTTTTCAGACCTTGGTCAAGCTATCAGGGGTGATTTGGGGTCAGCTGAGTAGCTACAAAAAGTGGAGGTGTGCTTGGAGGATTCTTTTGCAGCATCGTAGAAAGATAGCAATAAAGCTTTCTAACAAATTGGCTAACTGTGTAGTACTGCAATTATGGGAGATAAATCCTGTCCCTTATAAGAAGCCCCTACTGATGTAGCATAGTTGAAACAAAACTGTGGTGAAAGGAAGTAAACACCTGATTAGTTCAGATTCAGCAACAGGGTGCTAATCTACCTTTATGCATTACAGACACAATAAATTTGAAGGCATGTTAACACATAGGATTTGGCAAAGGGCTTTGGCTGTTACATATTGATTTAATATTTTTAATATTGTTAATAAAGTGGGAGCAAAGGACTTAAAACTGAAAATGCCAATTATTATTGGTAATGTCTGGAATTTGTCTACTGATGAAGAATGTTGGTTCAATTACACCAGATTATAAAAAATGGCTTATGGAAAGAGGTTAGTAAAACAGATGTCAAAAGAACATTTCAAGGAATGTGTTCATTCTCAGCCTTTTAATTGGTTCTTTAGTCATAGTCATACAAACTGATATGAGTCTTTGTGATCAAGGTTAAATGGTTGTCTAAATGTTGAGCTATAATATTCTTATTTCTACACACACAGAGAGAGACACAGAGAGAGATACACATATCAGGTTAATAGTCAATTAGTTTTATCCTATTGCTATTATCTCAGATTCCTTATATTTCAGAACTTGAGTTAGTTTACTTTATTGTCATTGCATCTCATACAATGAAATTAAATGCTATCTTCAGTGTACATTATAACTATAAAAATATAACACAAACACACATCATTTGCATTCTATACAATTGAATTGAAAACTCCTGATATTGCATTAATATTGCACTCTACAGTAGAATTCAATATAGTTACTGCTCTGGGATAGAAGCTGTTTTTCAGCCTATTTGTCCTTGTTTTTATTATCCTGTACCATCTACCAGATGGTAATAGTTTGGAGAAAAAGAGGGGGGTGCCCAGGATAAGATGGATCTTTAAGAATGTTTTGAACTTTCTTAAGGCAGCGGAAGCTATAAAGCTTTTCCAAAGAGGGGAGAGG
This sequence comes from Pseudonaja textilis, assembly GCF_900518735.1. Next base: position 7,513,145 of record NW_020769335.1, read on the forward strand.
ACAACCAATGATCCTTTGGACAATAGCATTAACCCTCTGGAGTGCTTTCCTATCTGCCACTGTGCAATCTAAAAAAAAATATCTCAGGATAGGAGCAGAACTTCAGGGAAAGAGAAAAAAACAACAGTTGTGTTTATAAAACAGGAAATGAAATGTAGGGTTAGTGAAGAAACGGTATGAAAAAGTGGTGGTCCAAAAATAAACAGGGCAATAAAATATCTGAATAATTCAATAGTGTATTCTAGCTCGGTTCACCAAGATTTGAAGTCAAATAAGTCCATAAAGAAAAGAAAACCTGACACAAGAATGGACAAGAATGGGAGATGGATGGGGTACAAACAGCTTTTAAAACATTGTTTGTTTTTCTTCTCAATGGAAGCACGATAGAAGTAGGGAGAATTTTGCTCACTGAGAAGGATCTCTATTTGAAACCCTGGTAGGCAGGAAAATCAAGTCATTGACAGATGACCTGGTTGATAGTTAAATTGGGGGGATTTACTCACCCCCAACAAATTGTGGGGATCAACCAAGCCATCTCCTCCTTTCTATTCAATTTGGGGGAGAGGAGGCTGCATCCCATGTCTTTGAAAAAATTGAGATTGACAGACTACATTTAAGAGCCTGCTGTTCTCATATGGAAGCATCGGTGCTGAGTGGTCTTGAGAATCTTCTCTGATCTGATCTAATAATGCAGAAGTAGGAGATGAATATTTTTAGTAACATAAACTTGATTATTGATTGATTGATTTTAGTGTGCTGTTTCCTCTCCAACAAACCACTGAAAGGTACAGGAGACCTATTTTTACCCCCCACCCCCACCCCAAGAGGCTGGTGTGAAATGCTGCAACAACTTTTTCCCTTCCCCCACCCCTCCAACAAGAGATGAGTTATCACAGAATGGCAGACGCAAACTGTGAAAAAAATCTGGAGAGATATTTGCTACTGGGTTTTTTAATGAGGTCAATAACCCTGTTCTCTGCAGCCATTAATTTCTATGGCACCTTTTCTGCTGAATTTGCTCTGGGTGTTCAGGTTTCTTTCTCTGTCCCCCTTCTCCCCCACACAACAAATTCAGCTGTGCTTTGCATTCATCCATAACCAACCTGTTGCCTCACTTTAATTGCTTTTCCCTTACTCCTGCAAGAGAACTTTTAAGAATCAAACTTGGCTCTAAAAAGTTGCAGGCAGAAAATATTGCTGAAGGGCCAGGTTAAAGGAAATGATTCCTAGGACTTTGTAACTCTAGTCCTGCCTTCACATGAGCTTCTCTAGTTCATCTGCTTGTTAAAAGTACTCACCATCCACAAAAAAGTGTGTGTGTGTGTGTGTGTGTGTGTGTATACATACATACATACATACATATATACATTGTATGTATGTATGTATGTATGTATGTATGTATGTATGTATGTATGTATGCCAATCAGAATAGAGCTGGAAGGGACTTGGAGGTCTTCTAGTCCAGCCCATTGATCAAGCAGGAGAACCTATACTATTTCAAACAAGTGACTGTCCAATCTCTTCTTCACAACCTCCAGTGATGGAGCACCCACAACTTCTGAAAGCAAGCTGTTCCACTGGAACATGGATTATATGTTCACCACTGGAACCACTTTGGTCTTCAAGTTCTACTTTCTATCTAGAGTAGAATAACAGAGTTGAAGGTCTTCTAGTCCAACCCCCTGCTTAGGCAAGAAACCCTACACCACTTCAGACAAATGGTTATCCAATGACTTTTTAAAAAATTCCAGTGTTGGAACATTCACAACTTCTGGAGGCAAGTTGTTCCACTGATTAATTCTTTTAACTGTCAAGAAATTTCTCCTTAGTTCTAAGTTGCTTTTCTCCTTGATTAGTTTCTATCCATTGCTTCTTGTCCTGCCCTCAGGTGCTTTGGAGAATAGCTTGACTCCCTCTTCTTTGGGGCAGCCACTGAGATATTGGAACATTGAGATCATGTCACCACTAGTGCTTCTTTTCATGTTTTAGCCTCCAGTCCCCTAATCATCGTTGTTGCGCTTCTCTGGACTCTTTCTAGAGTCTCAACATCTTTTTTTACATCATGGTGACCAAAACTGAATGCAATATTCCAAGTGAAAAATCTAGTTGCTCCTTCACACCCTGACACTTCCAGATTTTCATAAGACAAAAACAATGAATATGTGTAGGGGAACAAAAAAACTTTGGAGAAAGAGATGGTTGCAGTTTTATTAGCTAGCCAGATGTTGTGACTAACCACAACAAATAACGTATCCTAGCACATTCTCTCCATCCAAAAGTTATCCAATTTCTGACCCCTTTCCTGAGTCTCAACTGTCCCATGAAGTGAACAAGGAGATCTGTCCAAAGTTTGATTCAAAAATTGAACACCCCCGATAGTCACAAAGAAGATATAATCTTGAAACAATGCCCCGAGTTTTTGAGGAAGATAGACATGTTGAGCCTCTCAGCTGTTTATCCCTCTTCTAAATTCTTCCCTTCAATATCTTTGGGAGACACAGAAAATTGGGACATTGAAGAAATGATAAATTCTGTAGAGGATGATGGTCTTTATGTCCCCAGGCATTTGGTCTAAGAGAAGAAAAAAAAGGGGGGACCCCAAACGGTAATGAAATGAATGTCCCCACCCCCAGGGAAAAAGTCTGTGCTATTTATTTTGTACTAGGATGTATTGAGCAGAGTGGCATCAGTAAGTCCTCCAGGCAATGTAGGATGTATTGAGCAGAGTGGCATCAGTAAGTCCTCCAGGCAATGTACAGAAGCGATGAGCATTTTATCATTGTTCTAAATATATTAATATTTTTTTGCTATAGCATTTATCAATAACATCTACCCTTTGTATGTGCCATGGAAGCACAGTGGTTAGAATGCAGTACTGCAGGCTAACTTACTTCTTACTCCAGGAATTTGATTCTGAGAGGCTCAAGGTTGACTCAGCCTTCCATCCTTCTGCTAAATGAGGACCCAGATTGTTGGGTGGAATATGCTACTGCTTAGAGAGGGCTGTAAAGCATTGTGAAGCAGTATATGAGTCTAAGTGCTATGCTATTTGTGTGTACATTTTGTGCACATGCTGAGCCATCTCGCTACTTTCAAATCTTTTTCCCACCTTTGTTGAACAAAGGTAATGAGTGATACACCAAAAATTCCAAAATGTACATTTTAACTATGAGTCAGGTTATAACATGCAGTTGTAAAAAAGAAGAAAGAACAAGAACTAGAATACTCCAACTTGAGTAATTGGCATAACATATATACCCACAAATCCCATTGAACATTTTCCCAGCATTGATTCTTAAACTCTTTTAGTTTAGTTTTGCTTTTAAAAAAAAAATGTAGAAACTTCAACTTCTCTATCATAAAGCTGAATAAAAGGGGTTAGATTTAGATTTATGTGTTAGCTACTCTTTGAAATCAGTGCCATGGAAGGCAGACATATACACAGGAGTAGAATGATCATTTACAAAACTTTAAGGAAGAAGCACATCAAAGGATAATTTTAACATTTTCTTAAATTGGGTTTAGACCAATCTGCATGCTTGGCTCCAGTTTAGGGACATGTGTTAAGTTATATTTTAAATACATATTTTAAAAAGTGATGGAGAGCTGTATTTACTCAGTCTGCTATCCACACACTGAAATTAATTTTCAGAGCTCATCGTTTCTCTTCTGCATGTTAGCTCTTTTCTCTTTTATCCAAATAATATTGGACTAATTTTAGGAGATTTTCAAAGGAAAGGTCAGTCTTGTCTGTACTTTAAATAGTTGTATATATGGAGACCTACTTGCATGCATAGTGACTCTTTGCCTTAATTTACTTTTTCTCAAAAAAATCAAATCATAGTCATACATCAATATTTTCACTTTTCTAAATTATACAGTGCCATTCTCCAATTTATTTATTTTTTAAAGCATACTACATTTTACTATTGATTAAGGTCACATATCAAATGGAAATCTGCACCACTGGAATTCCCTGATAAATATGTACAAATTGACTAAATTAGAAGAAATATATATAAAATGTATAAAGTCAGTTGTGGATCCCAGGAAAAATAAAATGAAAGAACAAATTTAGAAACAAAACAAAAATTAAGCTTGTAGACACATCCATTCTTCATGTCAAATAAACACAATTAAAATTGTCTAGTTTAACTACTGGGCACACAGGATAATCTAATTTATTCATGTGCTTAATGCAATTCTTTCTGGATCTCCCCAACACATTTAATTGATTAACCTTATTGTTGTGGCCCGCCAGTGGCCAGCGGAGCTGGTGGCAGATTCGGACAGTGAGGAGGTTGGGGAGGAACGTGGGCCAGTCCTGAAGTCTGAGGAAGGCTCTGAAGAGTGCTCTACATTAGAGGCAGAGGGCCATCTGACAGTTATCAGCTGCCTTTGGAGTCAGTGATCAGTGGGGCAGAAGAACAGCTGGAGCCTGTTCTTGATGTGCACATGCACAGAGCTGCCAGGAGAAGGGAACAGTTAAGGAACAAGGTGCAACTTGAGAGTAAAAGCACAGGTGGACGGGGAATGGCCCCTCCCATAAGGAATAAAGAGGAGCTAAAGAGGAGTGATGTTTCCAGGAGACATTTCGTTTGTTTAATTAGTGTGAATATTTGTTTGTGATTCTCAGAGACTCCTTGCTAAGTATTTTCTTGTGCTTGGAAGCTATCGGCCTGGCAGCTCTCCAAGCCTGATAAGATCTGTGGTTATAATTCACCCTTGAAAGACTGTTTTGCTGGGACTTTGCTGGATGTGAATGATAGGAATTCACATTAGCCTAATAAAAAAGGGTTTTGTTGGGGTAAGAAGTCTGCTTCCTGATTTTGTGAAGGCTAGGTCAGAACACATATTGTGGTAGATAACATTAAAGGTACTAAGAGGATATTTTCATTTTCTTTAATGAATGAACAAAATTATATAGCATAGAAATGTGACACCAAATACTTGTTGTTTAAGAAATCACCTGGGATTTACACCTCTCTCCACCCTGAATTATGTATATTTGTACATCAATTCCTAGTTCTTTTATGAAAAAAAAATATAACACAAACTTGCTTTTCTTTCAAATAATGTCTTGTAATAAGTTTATGTGGCTTCCCAGATGCAGAATATATCTAAAGCATTATTTAAAATATTTTTAGAACATTGGCACAGGTGATATGTATTATTTATTTAAATCCACAGCAGGTTCCTAGTGTTCAATTAAGAGATGATACAATGAAAATCTCTTAGAAATTCTAACCATTTCCTAGGATATTTATTACTTCTCTTTAAAAGCTTTAGGTGGTTTGAACAAGGATAAATTACCCTTTTGTTTCTCCTAAAATAAATTTATAACCAATATATTCAGGTTCTTCATTGTTAAAATTGAAATATCTATTTATTGAAGGTTTTTCACTGGTGGACATTTCACCTCTGGGATAATTTGCAAAAGCAGATTTTATAGGTGAAATGTGTTATGAATTATATTTTTTTTTATTCTGAAAGCTTCTTTATCCTGGTGTGCTAAACTATTACAAATCCTATCCATCACAACTACCATTTTTGAGATCAACTCTCCTAGAATCCAAGAACTTTTAATACACTTCTACATTGAATAAGTGGGGTTGGATATTGGTCTCGTGATATTATCAATCATTGCTGCTAGCAATGCAATCTTGCTACTGAACTTCAGAACAGATTTGCAAATATTCACTATGTCATATGCTTAAGCTCACTAACATATCAGATGGAAAAATAAACGATGCATGGTAGAGAAACCGGATGTTACTAGCTAACACATATTTCATGTTTAAAGTGTCCAAGTTTAGTTTTCAATATCTACTGTTCAAAAAACATCAGGCAACTAGGTTTTTGGGATAACCAGCAACTAAATCTTTTTGGATATCATGAAGAAAATAAATTCACTATGACAATTGGATGATTTAAATTATGATATAAGTCAAAGTTCAATCACTTACATTGTGCCCTCTTACATTTTGTCAAAAAGCAAAATACATAGTGTTTGCTGAAATAGTGGAAATATGTAAGCAATTTTGTCTGGGTCAGTCCATGTGTTCATTAATTTGCATGTCTTCTGCCGCTTAAGAAAACTAATTAAGTCTCAGTATTTATTCAAACAATAATATTTGAAACCCAAGCAAATATAGTTTCTTCAAGAGTTAAAGCACAGCATGGAAACAATGTTTCATTTCAAGATTTGATTTCAAAAATAACTATCGCTCCACTCTTGAGTATTTCTATTGTATTTTTAACTACAGCTGACAATGAGAACAATTAATCAATGGGACAGTTTATATGCCAAAGTTGTGGGTGTTCCATCACTGAAGGTCTTCAAAAAAAAAATTGGACAATCATTTCTCTGGGGTGGTATAAGGGTAAGGGATTGGATTAGAAGATGATTCTAGGTTTCTATGCTCTTCACCCAACCCTCATACTTGCTGTGTGAACAAATCTAAAATGGCTAAGAATTTGCAAAATATGCAATATTGCACTTTATCTCCCACAAAACATTATACCCTATAAATTCATTTTTTCACACAGGCAGAAGACAACCAGTAAACCTGTGACAACACATTTAAACAGTTTGGAAAATAAATTTCAAGGGTCTTTTCCCTGAAAGCTAGCATTAGGGCTGTGAATTATATTCTTGAGGTTTAAAGATTTGCAAAGAGGTTTTGCAAAGACAGGTTTTCTTGGCATGAAAAAAGTTTGCAACAATGAAGTGTGCTTTGTTTATGTGCTACCAAAGGTTATATTTTTCAGCTTCATAGGGGAAAACGGTTTGATATACTGTTGAAGCATTTTAACAAGAGTTATTCATAATCTCAGATCTACCAATGCCAGTTCCTTAAATTGGATGAACTGGTCTTTGCTAAAGTTTGTGATGATCTTCCTGTGAGGTTGCACTTAATCAAGAAAGAAGAATGGCAGCAATTGTTCATTTCATGTATTTATGAAATGAACAATTGAGCTTTGCTTAAAACAATTTGCTGGTCTCTGTGACTGATTTCTGACTTGGCTGTAGATTTTTTTCTTTGTTCCTCCCCTACAATAACAAAAGTTTTAGGCATCCTACAAAACTATTAAAAGTGTATCCTACATCTGACCTCAAATGAGCTTGAAAGACAGTGTTCTGCCACTCCTAACATTTCCTGAGAATGATTGATCGATTGATCAATTTGATATGTACCAACCCAGACATTTAGAAAGAGCTTGTTGAGTGAAAACGTATTAAAGGTGATTGCATTTGAGATGCTCTGATACACCTCATAAGTGAAAATGGGTGAGGAATCTTCAGTTGCTGGTTATATTAGCTTTTTACAGTTTTTGTACCCATTTTGCATCGTGTGTGTGTGTGTGAGAGAGAGAGCGAGAGAAAGAGAGAGAGAGAGAATGAAGAGAGTGAGAGAGAGAGATGAAGATAGAGAGAGAAGATGGAGAGAGAAAGAGAGACATGGATAGAGAGACATAGATAGATAGATAGATAGATAGATAGATAGATAGATAGATAGATAGAGATGGATAGATAGATAGATAGATAGATAGATAGATAGATAGATAGATAGAT
>NW_020769335.1:7520730-7558794 GCF_900518735.1 Pseudonaja textilis
GATAGATAGATAGATAGATAGATAGATAGATAGATAGATAGATAGATAGATAGATATAAATGAATAGAGAAATGAATCGAGAGAGATGGATAAAGAGACAGATGGAGAGAGAAAGAGAGAGATGGAGATGCAGTGGTGGGGTTATACTGGTTTGGCCGGTTTGAGTGAACCAGCAGTAAAAAATGCTACCATTCAGCCAAACTGGTAGTAAGAAAACAGCTAGCGGTTTGGCTAAACCGGTATTTTGCTTCCTCCCAATGATCAGCTGTTCTGATGATCAGCTGTGCTGGGATCCCCCTCACAGTCTTATAGCTTCACCCAGGAGGCTTCCCTGAGGCCTAGGAGGCAAAAAGGTGTGCGCAGTGGGTGGTTGCTGCCCCCCACATGATCCATTTTTTGTCTTTCTGGGCTGCCCCCCAGGAGGCTTCCCTGAGGCCCAGGAGGCCAACAAATGGAGTGCGGGGGGTGCTGAACCAAAAAGAGAGAGAAGCCACACCCACCCAGTCACATGGCCATGCCCACCTAGCCCTTCCACCTAGCCACACACACAGAACCAGTAGTAAAAATATTTGCACCCCACCCCTGTGGAGATGAATAGATAGAGATGAGTAGATAGAACAGATAAAGATAGAAGGAGATAGGAGAGAGGAGAGAGAAATGGAAGAGAAGTAGAAAAAGAAGCAGAAAGATGTAAATGTAAATTTTTATGTAGATGTACATGCATCAGTGTAGAGTGTTATCCCATGGTAAGGTGAGAAGGCAATAAATTTAATAAATAAATAAAGTAAATCTACTACATGGACAAACATATACATATATACTGTTGCAATTCGAAAGCATTCCTTTACTTATTGTGATGATTTTTTTTTTTTTAAATATTCTTCCTTTTAAAAAGTGATCAATGGAAATATACAGAATAGTTTCTGGGCATTTGTGGACAGCACAAAAAGGCTGACCTCTGTTCAGAATATTTTCCACAGCTTCCTTCTCCTGGGAGCTATAATTCTTTGTAGTCTGTCTTGCGACCCTGTTTCTCCTTCGGATCTTTCCTTACAACCTTCTTTGCCATCTCTTTTCAAGATGTCCCTTCCTCCTTTCTCCACGATCCCTGAAAAGTAGGTGAGGGACAGAGAAATCCAACTGAAAAGGAGGTGTCTCTGACATTTCTATTGATGGGGAGGAATGATTACCACCATGGGAAACCCTGAACTAGTTTCTAAAGCAAGCAAGGAGAGGAAGAAAAATAAGTCATAAAAGGAGAATCTTCTAAAGGAACACTTATTCTCACTGCTAATAAATATTTTAAAAGCATGTTTCCTGGCCCCTAAACAGATATTGAATTATTTTTTCCCCTTCTTACATTTTTTTTTTCTTTCATTGCCCCAGGGCTCCAAAGGATGTACATCAAAATAGATCACCCGACGAGCACTTTTTACAGGATGTCCACAACACAATGTTTTCTTAAAATCATTTTGCTTCACATCCCAGAAGCTTCTTCAGTTCCCCTACATTTGAAGGCTGTGCTTCACTGGATTTAAAAAGGAAAGAAAAAGAAACCTACTCTGCTGTAGGTAGAGAAAACTGTATATCCAGCTATACCCTGATCTCAGCCTATAAGCAGCTGATTCCTAAGGGCAACACTATTCAGGGGTGAATTTATGGGTTGCTTCTTAAGTATAGAGGGGGAAAAAGAATGTATAAAAGTGTAATTGAAACAAAAACTAATGGCAGGCAGGTGGCATAACTCTGCAAGTATTAAAACCCATTCCTCAGAAAGCTTTCTTCATGGGCACTAAAGTATAAATATATAACTGAACTTTAAAATATTAAAAAAATAGAGAAGTTTAAGAGCATTGTGACATTTAGAAAGATGTTGTTTTTTTGAATGAGAGTAGAGAGGAAGCCTACTGTTCAATTGTGCATTTTCTTTCAAAGTTCCTAAAGGAATATTCATCTGAATTTTGATTACAAATATTCAATATCCTTTCTAGCAGGAAAAGCAATAAAAACAATGATTGAGTGTGCATCAAATATTCCTGTGATATTTCTGAAAGTTTCTTAGCTAAGGTGGAGCTGAAAATAGCAAGCTTTTTACCAAGTTTCTGGTCTTAGAAGAGTGCTGTGTATCTGCTTCCATTTTCTGGTCCTCAGTCCAGAAGTGAAATAAATGAAATGAAATATGGTTATTAAAAATGTGGTTAATAAATCTGGGTTTCACATTTATAAATTCTATCTGGGGATGACTCCAGTATTAACAAGTAGCCAACCAAGACTGAAAAAGTATTGATATTATTCCACATATATTACTGCCTAAACTGAAGACCAAATTATGATCCTCTCTTTCCTATATGACAGGGCCCAGAGGAGTAATATTAATTATATGAAAATCAAGCAATTTAGGTTTCTTTGCACTGGAAAGCTTTCTTTAATTTGGAAAAAAATAGTTAATTTTCTTTGCAAAAGAAACTGATTCAGATGAGTTTAGTGCTTCTGCCTTCCTTCCTAAAAGTGACAGGAGTTAGATTAGTAGTGTCTCTCTTAGTAAACATGCAAAGCACGTGAAATTGTGATAATAAGAGTATATAGTCACGTTGTTTTTTAAAAACTCAACTTCCATGATAATCCATGACAGTATACGCCTATGGGAGTTTCTTAAAGGCATTAAAAGAGCAAAATTTTTGTACTACTTGTAAGAATGAGAAATTGCCTCAGACTCTTATAATTAGGATCAAAATCAACAATGTACACAAACGGTAATAGTCCAGCAAAGTGGCTTTTGAAATTCTTCATCTTGAAGTCAACTTCTTTCTGATCATTCCAACTGGAAAGATATTTTCAAGGTCTGAAATGGAGTTAGCTTAGGAATCACAAACTTCTCTGGTTTTCAATAGTAGACCAGACCCTTCTGAAATTGCTTCAGAAGATGACATCAGGAGGAACAGAATCTTCTCCAGGTCTCCCAGAGTACAATGTGGTTCTCTACAGGTTGATTCATTCCCCATCATCCACCCAATATTTGTGTAGGTACGCACATAGATCACCGATATTGATTTTCATTTTTATTTATTTTTTATCCAAAGTATATTGCATTTTTAATGCATTATGCATTTTGTTCAAATTGTCAGAAAATTCCTCCTTATTTCCAGCTTGAATCTCTCCTTATTCAGTTTCCATTCATTATTCTTTGTTTGGCCTTCAGGTGCTTTAGAAAATAGTTTGACCCCCTCCTCTCTGTGGCAGCCCCTCAAGTATTGGAACACTGCTATCATGTCTCCCCTGGTCCTTCTCTTCACTAGACTTGTCATGCCTAGTTCCTGTAACCATTCTTCATATGTTTAACCTCCAGTCCCCTAACCATCTTTGTTGCTCTTCTTTGTACTCTTTCTAGAATATACACACTTCAGGAAATAATAACAACAGCAATAAAAATGACAATGTTAACTGACTGTTCTTTCCATTAGAACGTTGGAAGAATGTGATAGCTGTGACCAGATAAATTAATGAAAAGTTTGGAAATTAACAAATACTTTGTGGGAACCTCAAGCCTTAAAACAGTTAGAACATTATACATTAATATACCTATGAGAAAGGAAGAACATTCATGTGACCATCAAATAGCTATAGCTTATCTGACCTTGTTGAAGACATAGAACCCAGAAAATCAAAATTTCCACTTCTGTGTAGTTCATGTGCAGAATAACTGTCTTTCAGATTTCTTGAAAAGGATCACAATTTTCCTCAAGAGATTTGGAAGCAATGTCTCCTAACAGCTATAATGATTAGGATTCCCGCTAGCTGACAGAAAATGTTTATATTGCCTTAAAATGTTGTGATGATTAGCTATAGTGTGGCTGGAAGTGATAGCAGTGAGAGGAAGTGTGTTGACAGAGTGCAAAAATGGAGAGCATAAAATAAAATAAGACTTTCCTTGAATCTAACGGTTGCAGATAATCCTATTCTGCCAGTAGATATATAGATATAAAGCCCAGTCTGGAAGGTGTTAATTGATTTTTACGTTTGTCCAGCGGGGTCACAAATAATGACTAAATTTTGTTTAATGGGGTCTGTGAGATTGACCTGAGGAACTCCATTGTCCACTCTGGAGAAACAGTTGACTGATTAAATGGACTGGTATTATTATTGATACGATGCCTATAAAACCTTTCTTCAAGCACTACCATCATTATAAATAAGTCTTCAGATAGAACATATTGCATTTTGAAGGAGTGGAGAAGAGTACCATCAGGTTTATCAGAAAGAGAAATCATGAACAATTGGCTAAATTAAATAAAACAATGGCAGAGGCCAGTTTGTGGAAAGAAAATTCTTCAAAAATTCATAATTATTTGATTTCTTCCCTAGAGTCATCCTGGGGAAAATGTCTTTACATATTGTTGTCTTTATGTTGTCTTTATTTAAATGTTCAGATGTTTTGTTGGCTGAAAGAGCATAAATATTATCTTCAAATTTAGTTTCTCACAAAGATTGGGTTCAGGTATTGTACCAGGATTTATTTGATTCTGGCTTTGCTCATTATGTAAATCTAGTATTTATGATTTGTAAAATATTGTTTATGACTTAGCAGATTTGCTGATTCTAACTTCTGGTGATTTATCCAAGAAGTGACAGTTGTTGTTTTTAAATGCTTGATTATGATGAGTCATATAACCCAATGAAAACATGGCTGTATGCTTCTTCAAAAGCCCCAGACCTTTAAATTCCCTACTGAATTTGTTTTGACTTTGATTTGCTTTGGATTAAATTACAGGGTTTTTGCTGCTAATTTAAGGCATGTTGCTCTAATGGTAACTATCCTATTTCTTAGATGTTTTTATTTCTGTCAGGGTCTGTGCTACTTTTGTATATAATATTTGCATTGGTATAATTCAAAAAAATCAAATCAAATCAAGAATCTCAAATATAGGACAGATATTCACTATCTACTAGTGTTACATACCCCGTTGGACAGGAGATGCTATCTTGCTACATGACTGGATGGATAGATAGATGGATAAACAGATAAAAGATGTATGGATGATAGATAAATAGAAATAAGATGAGAAAGAGAGATAGATGGGGGATAGATGGATGAATTGATAGATGGATGGATGAATGAATGAATATGGATTGTCCCATAACCTCATTCTGAATATTACTGGGTCTGGAAACAGAGATATTTTAGTAAGCTGTTATAATTAAACATTAAAAAATGCAAAGGTTATATATGAAACAACCACAAAATACTATAGAAATTCAGAGAATAGTCTTTCATTATAAAGAATTGTTTTTAAAAAAAAAATCAGGTACAGCTGCCACCAATCCTTTCATTGATTGTTGGCACTTAAAAAACGTTTGTGAGTGAAACAACAAGGGATCAGATCTCTAGAGAAGGGGTGTCAAACTCACGATGATACATCATCATGTGACATATCACAACTTTTTCCCCCCTTCGCTAAACTGTGGCCAGCCTAGACCGTGACACATCCAGCTGCAAATTTGACACCCTATTCTAGAGTGACTCAGGGACCACAACCCAGTTTTTATCAATTCCTTCCCATTTTTCTCTTTATAATTATGTGGCAAACACTTCGGTTTCATCTGCTTTTCTATAGATGGAGACAATTCTTTCACTGCTTGTTGGTTATGAAGGATAGATTTCCATTCTGCTTCAACCCTTGCTCGATGTTGCATGGAAAAAAATAGCGTTTATCTGCTAATCTGATGCAAATGAATTGTTCAATCATGCAGTTAGCTAAATTGCTGGCTCATCAGTTCTTTCAGAGCCATAGCATTTTGGTCTTTCTTTCTCTCTCTCTCTTCTCTCTCTCTCTCTCTTTTTCTCTCTCTCATTAGACTATTGCCTAAGCACTTCAGGACTTTCTCAGCAGGTTGCAATTTCTCTTTTTATTTTCTTTTTGAAGAGGAAGATTTCTCTGAGTTCTTTGAAGCATACTATCCCCCACCTTCCATCCCCATCCCATGTTACTAGTGGTATACATAAGGGGTCTATTTTGTTTTCTAGATTTGGAAATGAAATAAAATAGAATAACAGAGTTGAAAGGGACCTTGGAGGTCTTCTAGTCCAACCCCCTGCTTAGGCAAGAAACACTACACCACTTCAGACAAATGGTTAGCCAATCTCTTCTTAAAAACTTTGAATGTTGGAGCATTCACAACCTCTGGAGGCAAGTTGTTCCACCGATTAATTGTACTAACTGTCAGGAAAGTCCTCCTTAGTTCTAGGTTGCTTCCCTCCTTGATTAGTTTCCACCCAGTGCTTCTTGTCCTGCCCTCAGGTGCTTTGAAGAAATCTCTCCTTCCTTCCTTCCTTCCTTCCTTCCTTCCTTCCTTCCTTCCTTCCTTTAAAAAATAAATTAAGTGTGTCCTAGGACAATACGCGTCCTAGGATAATGTTGATTATCTGGGTCATGATTCAATCTGGATCAGTCACTGAGAACAGAGGTTTAATTTTCCAAGCTTTCGGACTTGGAAGTCAATCTTCAAGGAATTTGTCTCTACTGAAATATGTGTCTTGGGTTATTCTATGTGTGGTGTTTATGTGGTGCTTTCCTATTTGGTTGGTTGGTGTGGTGATCGCCGGCAACTGGATGTTGTTTCCTTGTGCTGCTGAACCCTCAGCTTTTAAGTATCTGATATGTGTGTGTGTATGGGTGTATGTTTGTTTGTTTGTATGTTTGTTTAGTGTATGGCATGTGTTAGCCAGGGATCACTGAGGTGGCTGCCTGCCTCTGCAAAAGGATTTTTGTTCTGGTGGTGTTATTTTTACCTGTGGGATGCAGGCAATTGGGGGAGGCTCCTTACTTGTCCCTCTGCAGTTTATTCACTCACAGCTGCCGAGCTGCCGACTTCAGTGGTGTGCAGGCCCGGTGCCTTATCATGTGAGGCACCGCAGCCCTGTATACATACATATATACACATACACATAACCCAACAGGTTGCAGGTTGTCTAGTGGATGGATGGATGTGTCTATGTGTGTGTATGTGTGTGTACACCAGAAATGGTACTCAGCCAGTTCAGACCGGTTCTGGTGTACCGGTAGCAGAAATTTTGACCAGTTTGGAGAACCAGCAAATACCACCTCTGACTGGCCCCGTCCACCCACACCCACCCTCTCCCATCCTATATTCCATTGTTTTTTAGCTCAGCTGATTCATGTGGCAGAGCAGATTGCAGTGCCTCAGCTGAGCTAAAAAAACAGCTCACCTCACTGAGGGCAAACTTTGAGTTCTGCATGCGCGTGAAGTGATATTTGAGTGCTGTACACATGTGGAAAGTGATCTTTGAGTGCAAGCACATGTGCAAAGTGAAGCACGCAGAACTGGTAGTGCACAATTTGGAATCCCACCACTGGTGTACACACACACACACACATCCATCCACTAGACAACCCATAACCTGTTGGGACATTGTTTCATAGATATTTTATTGCCTAAAGAGAGAAGCAAAATGACAGCAGATGAGCAAAAGCATAATGGGAACAGAAGTGACTTCCAACTTCCTGCCAGGTTTCCCTTTGACTCTCCTTGTGGGAAGCTGGCAGGGAGTATTGGAAACGGCAATCACACTACCACGATGATGGTGAAGCAGCTACACCTTTGCCAAATTTCAGTCTGGCTGGAGGAATGGGTCCAAATTTTGGACACATTCTTTAAACTAGCCCATTTGAAGCACTTTTGTATTCATGCCCAGTTTCACCCAACCAAAAGTTACAAACAAATGGTGGAGTTTGAGTAATATATAGATAGATTCACTTTTAAAAAAGGACCATTTTGCTAGTGAAAGGCAACAAATTGGCATGCCGGATGCCTAAATTTCCGTGATTAAGGATGCAAGGAATCCTTTTATGGTTCCCTAAATCTTGTTAGGGGCTAATCACCGGAAATCAACAGGAAGCACACCTGCTCTAGCTTGGTTGATGGTTCTAGAAAAAAAAATAGGACATCAGTTGCACTATTCTCTTGGAATTCAGTCTGGGTTTGCTGTAACTGACAAAAATCACATTTCTGACTGCAAAATGCAAAAATCCATTGAAACCCTTGAAAATGTTTTGAAAATCATAGATCAAACTCAGTGGGGGTTTTTTAGGCAGTTTGACCACTTGCTCTACAGGCTGAGATGAAAGATGTTGTGTGATATGTAAGCAAGCAATGAAAGATTCAATTGTTTTTCACAGGTTTGTGTGATGTGGACATGTGTGCATGCTACAATTTAAAATTCAAAATCATCAAAGTATTCTAATGCTTTTTGAGAATGTTTTACACACTGGAAAAGCTGGATCTTAAAGAAGTAGTGACTGCTTGACTTTTAATGCCATTCACAGAGATTAAACTGGCCAAGGGAGGGAATGAAAATGACAAACAGGTATCAACAGTATTATGAGGACAAAATAGTAACACTAGATGGCCAGACAGAAATAGAATACAAAAGCAAAAACTTATCTATGGTTTTCCTCCCCTAAATTTAAAGCATATCCATACACTCAGAAATATGTTGTACTGCACATGTGCACATATATGCAGCAAGACCCACAAAATAATTTATGTTGTTGCTATTATCTCAGATAAGAATCCATATATGTATGTATACGTATATGTATACGTGTATGTGTGTGTGTGTGTGTGTGTGTGTGTGTGTGTGTGTGTGTGGTGTGTTTGTATTTCCATTGAGGATTGATTTTTGTGCCAGATCAGCACCGATTCTTAGCAACCACATTGATAGAACCACATGAAAATGTGTCTCCAACCTGATCCTAGTCTTCTAACTCTATATCTATCACCAGTGAAATTGAGTCCATCACCCTCCTTACAGATTAGTAGAGTTGGGAAGGACCTTGTAAGTCATCTAGTCCAGCCCCAGCCCAAGCAGGAGACCCTACACCATTTCTGACAAGTGGAAGTCCAATCTCTTCTTGTGATGAAGCTGCCACAACTTCTGAAGGCAAGCTGTTCCATGGGTTGATTGTTCTCTCTGTCTGAAAATTTCTCCTTATTTCTAGGTTGAATCTCTTCTTGATCAGTTTCCATCCATTAATTCTTGTCTGGCCTTTAGGTGTCTTGGAAAATAGCTTGACCCCCCTCCTCTCTGTGGCAGCCCCTCAAATATTGGAAGATTTCTATTATGTCCTACCTGGTCCTTCTTTTCACTAGATTAGCCATGCCCAGTTCCTGTAACCGTTCTTCATATGTTTTACTCTCCAGTCCCCTAATCATCCTGATTGTTCTTCCCTGCACTCTATTTCTAGAGTCTCAACATATTTTTTATAGTATGACCAGGCCTTGCTGCTGGTCATTGACTTCTTTGCACATGTGTTTCCATATTGATTTTTTTTTTACCCATTTCCTGCAGAAACAGCTGCTATATCTCACTGTATCAGATATGGAAAAGCAAGGTCTGCATAGATAGCTTCAGTTTGACTTTTACCCAAAGATGGCTATTTTGTAGCTTGGAATTATATGGTAAGAGATTGCTTCTTCTGGAGGACTTATTGCTTAGAAGGTTTTCACTCTGAATATCTTTTGATTATCTTCAGGGGAAATAATAACTTCAAATTAGTTTCCAATTTTGTGTGCATTTTTATGCACTTCAGGATTCAGTTTCAGTGACAGGATGACATTGGCTGCTGGCAGTGCTTGATAAACACTGGTGCAAATGTAGACTCTTAATTTGCAAGCAATGATGATAAATAGGGCTGTTTGTGGGATTTGAATTTGTGAATTTTCTTGGCTAATGCATGATTTGAATTTAAGGTATCTGTTGGATGCACAGTTCTCAGCTAAATGGGAAAAAAAGTGATATTATACCGATTGATGAAAAATGCATTTAGAAATGCATTAAAAATACATATTTAAATTTGATTTAAAAATAAATAAATCTTCAGGCTAGAAAGATATGGAACACACTAAATAGCAATCACAGTCCCTGAAATTGTAGCACAACCTCTAGCTGATTTTGACTGACTTTGAGGTGCAACATCATGTAGGAAGTCCTGAATTTCCTGGAAAACTAGGAAGTGGAATGTCTGTAGAGATTCTCAGTCATCCCAGTCATGGTTGTACCAAAGATGCTTTTTCAGGAGGCAATTGGACTTTCTTATTTTTCCAGATTTCCAGAGGAAAAATTGCAGACTACAGAAACTGGGAGTACTACTCAGGTGACCCTGAGGATAAACCTCCAAGTGCTTCAAGGACCCTCTAAAAGGATGCAAATGACCAGCTGTCTGCATGGAATATAAATCCTTCCATTCCTCACTATTCTGTCAGAGCCAAAGAAGAAGCTTCTTGGATGAAAAACGAAACATCTCCAAAAGAAAAAAAAAAAACAAGAACATCCAGTTGCCTCCTGAAAAAGCGCCTTTGGGATAGGAAGTTGAACAATAACCCAGAAGATGACAATGGTCACTTCCATAGTGCTGCCTGGACTTTACACAGATTCACATGTGATCTCCAGGACTACAAGATAATTCAAAGTTGACTTTAACAGTACAGAATGCAACAATGTCAGTCCTCTATTGATGTGTTTGCCATTAATTCTCTACTGTGGAAAGAGACAGCAGTCAGCTGAGATGGTGGTCTAAACTGGATCATTCTTATTATTCTTGGGATTTAATGTGACAGAAAAATCAGATTTAAATCTACACCTATTTTGTACTGAGACAAAAAGAAGAAGGCATGTGAGATTTGTCCTCCTCCATATGAGGGATTGTTGGGTAGCAGATAGTTTTATAAAGGGGAAGGAATGGGTAAAGAAAGAGAAACGCTAAGTTTATGACTGTAATTCTTTCTAAGAAACTATTCTTCGGGTTGGTGCTTGAATGAAACAATAGCACAACCACTAGCTTCATTTAGGAAATAATTTGCTGATAAATGTAAAGATATCCCTGTCAATCGTGCCCAACTCTAGGGCATGGTTCTTATTTCTGTTTCTTGTCTGAGGGAGCCAGCATTGTCTAAAGAAATTTCCATGGTCATGTAGCCAGAAGGACTATACAAAGGTGCATGGAATGCTGTTACCTTCCCACTGAAGTGGTACCTATTAATCTATTTGCATTTGCATGCTTTCAAACTGCTAGGTGGGCAGGAGTTAGAGCAAATAATGGGAGCTCACCCCATTGCACAAAGCTTAGGTCTGCAACCTGAGCTATCAGCTGTCTGCTGACAAGCTCAGTCTCTTTAACCACTGGTAGATAGATAGATAAATTTATTGTCATTGTACTCAGAAACCTGAGAACAACGAAATAAGGTGCTCTTTCACAACATACAACTAAACAACACCAAAAGACATATACAAATAACAATGTAAAACAAATAACAGTTAAAAACTGTGCAACCAGGATATATATATGTTAAGACCACCAGATTCATAACTCTGCATTTAACCTGATCACAGCACTTGGGTAAAAGCTATGTTTAAATCTACTTGTCCTGGCTTTCAGCACTCTATATAGTCTTCCTGATGGTAGGATCTCAAACAACGAGTGGCCTGGATGTGAAGGGTCTTTCAAGATCTTTTGTATCTTCCTTCTACATCCCATGTTATACAAATCCTCCAATGAGGGAAGAGAACATCCGCTGATCTTTTGTGCCGTTCTTATCACTCTTTGGAGTGCCCTTTTCTCCGCCTCTATACAACTCCTAAACCACACACAGAGGCAATAAGATAAAATGCTCTCTATAGAGCTTCGATAAAAGGCAACCAACAGACTCTCTGGCAGTTGTTGTGATCTTAAAAGTCTTTAAAAATACAGTCATTGATGAGCCTTTTTTTTCTAGGGCTAAATATTTGCCCCCCATGTTAGATCTTGTTTCAGGGAGATACCTAAAAACGTACATTCTGCCACCAGTTCTACCAAAACACCATCGATGTACAACGGCTGGATATCCGAACTGCTCTTCCTGTAATCCACTAGTCTCTTTAACCACTGAGCCATAAACACCCCCTAATTTGCTGATAGGAAAATCTAATTTACTTAGGTTTGCCTGCAACTTAGCACTGTGTTTTCCTCCATTATGGAAAGAGAAGTACCTGGACTGTGAGGGGAAGGAAGTGAAGAATGTCCTGGGTATAATAAACAGGACAGAGGGGCAGTTCGGTGTAGCAGTTAAGGCAGACAAGTCAAACTCAAGGCCTGCGGGCCATATCTAGCTCGTGATTTGGTTAGATCTGGCCTGGAAATGGTGAGGGGCTGGCTCCTGCCACCTCAGCCCTGGCCCACCCTGACCTGGGTGTGTACTCCCTGGGTGCACACATAGGAAGCTTTGTCAAGCTGGCCACACTCACCTTTACATGCTCACCCAGCCATGCCCACCTGGCTGCTGTTAGTCATCATAGCCTTGCATGCAACTGGCCCTTTGAGAGCAACCATAATGCTGATGCAGCCCTCAGTGAAATTGAGTTTGACACCCCCGGGGTTAAGGCTAGAAACAAATATATTCAGTTCTGATCCCACCATATGCACGAAGCTAGCTAGGTGACTTTGGGCCAGTCATTCAATTTCTCTGCCCTACATAGAAGACAATGGCAAACCACTTCTGAAATCTTAGCGAGAAAAACTTCAAGGACTAGTCCAAGTAGTTTCCAGGAGTCATCATTTACTTGAAGAGACATCTACAGTAAGAAGCAGGTTAAATAAAGACATAAAAAAATAAGCCTTTGAGAAAAAGAAAAGAAAAGTGTGGCGCCCCTCTGTTCTCTGTATACCCATTCTCCCCAATTTTCAGGGGGTCTGTTGGTGCAGCAAATCAGGACTTGCAAAGATGAATTCCATAAACATATTTAAGTACACAATGTTACAAATCACTCTGGCTAGACTTTCCACATTATTCAGAGAAGCTGGTGAGGACAGTCATGTTAGGGTTCTCTTTATCCTCTGAAAGAGTTCTCTCTCTTTCTCTTAATACTTGGAAGGGCTTCTGTAGAATGTACAAAAGGGCCCTACAGTTATAGTTAAAAGACAGGCTTTACAAAATTTCCAAGAACAATTCAGACTCCTGGTTTTTTCACACTGTTGCCTCATGCTCTAATGTGTTGAATTGTCAGCTTTGAGTAGCAGGATTATGTTCCCAAGCTTGGCTGACTTTCCTGCATTTTTAGCATCCTTTATAGAGCTTTGAATTATATATCCTGCATGAGTTCCGGCGCACAACGCAAGACCGGATTAGGAATCATGAGGAATGGGCGTAGGGACAGTGAGTAGAATATTACTCAACTCATTATGGACTGATTATCTAAGAGTATTTGTAGCATCTCCAAAAGGCTATTATTCGTCAGACCACATAGAAAGAAGCAGGAATCCATTGGAGGGTCTACCTGTATAATGCAAATACCTGCAATCATACTGTATTGTTCCAATGAGGGAGAATATTTGCAGCTCAGGGTTGAAATGAGGGGTCCTTGATGCTTTCTGAGCTTGGTTGTTTTCTGGCAAAAAGTTTCATTACCCATCCTAGGTAGCCCTGAAGATGTTACCTAGTTTGGGTAAAGAAACGTCTGCAAGGAAACAACCAAGTTCAGAGAGCATCAAGGATAGTGGTGAGATTCAACCATTGTCACAATCGGTTCGGTGAGCACGTGATTCTCAGTGTTTGAAAACTGCCCATTTTCAGCTCTCAAACTGACCTTCTACTCCAGCCCTGGTTACTAAAACAGCGACTAGCAGCAATCCGCTGAGCTGCAAAACACGGAAACAAAGGACAAACTAGGGAAAAGGCAGGTGGGCAGGGCCAACTGATTGCTGGAACTACTGGTTCACCTGAACCGGTCCGAATCCAACCCCTGATCAAGGACCCCTCATACTATTCGTCTTATTCACACGTTCGGTTTCAAGAAAGCACCACCTTTGGAGACCATCAATCCAAGGCCAACCAGGGAGAAGGTGACTCTCTCATCCCTCCAGTTTACCTGCACACGCTATTCTTATGATTTGTTATTCTTCTGCTCCTCAGCTGCAGGATGTCAAAAAAAGGCTTTTAATTTCTGTGGAAGGAAGCCATAACATGGAAAGAAAAAGGTTTCTGATATATTGCATTAGTCAGCTGAAAACAAGTTTGAGGCTGGAAAAAGAAAAGCCAGTTGCAACAGTGGCTGTAGACTGACCTTCCTTTTGTAGTTCCCTCAGACTCTTTCCATTACTATGTGCAGGTCAGAAGTTCAATCTGCTTTTATTTTATTGGTGAAGAGAGCAATCATTCTTAAGTCGCTTGCTGCTGGAATACAACATATCACCCAACCTGCAGATATTGTAATGTCTTCTCTCTGTTGTGTGTCTCTCTGTCTCTCTCTCTCTCTCTCTCCTTCCCTCCCTCTCTCCCTCTCTCTAGTTCTCCCTCCCGCTCTCCTTCTCACTTTCCATGTATTATTTTGCTGAGAAATTCTTGCAAAGCCCCCTTGTGTTTCTAGATGGGGCAGGTGTTATTACATCAGGGGTGGGCAACAATGGCTCCTTTACAAGTTATGGACTTCAACTCCCAGAATTCCTGAGCCAGCCTCAGGAATTCCTGAACCAGCCTTAGGAATTCTGGGTGTTGAAGTCCTCAGGTCATAAAAGGGCCATAGTTGCCCACCGCTGTATTACATGAATTGGCATTTCCACTGAAACCTTTTTGCTGGTGTAAGCCTAGGAGAAAGAAACATAAGCAGAAGAGGCAAGGAAGATTAGCAAGCTGAACTTTTTGTTTATTTATTTTAGGCAATCCGGTTTATAATAGCTTAAATTTTATTGACTGTCAGGAACTGAATGTCTCCTACAGGAAGTGATGAGTTTGACTCTTTCTATGAACTCCAGCGGATAGTAACCAGCTCTCTTAAATAATTTTACACATCCAATAACCTGATTTATCAGGAATGGCAGGACTTTTTCCAGAATCAAAATGGAAGAGATATTTCCAGAATGGAAGGGAGTGGGTGGAATTAATTAGAGAAAAACATGAGAAAATGTTTTTCCAAACTGTTTTCAAACTTTGACAAGGGTCACTTCAACACTGTGTCCTTGAGAATTGAGGTCTGTTTCTCTTTTTTCCCACCACAACCACCACAATCACCCCAGCAACCACAACTACAACCACAACCACAATTATTATTGTTGTTATTGTTGTTATTGTTGTTATTGTTGTTATTGTTGTTATTGTTGTTATTAGCCACTACACATTTGGGACCCACTCTCAAACATGTGGAAAACTAAAGATGTAAAGAACATTCAAAGAAAATAATCAAACTAGAAGTTTGGCCATACTTTTCAAATCTAGTATTAGTTTCCTAATACTTCACAGAAAGCACAGATTAATAGTTTTGAGAAACCCTGCTTAATGTTCATTTCATTTATCAAAAGTCCTTCTGTCATTTTGGGATGAATATTTACCCCATGCCACAGAGTTGTGGGATAAGATGAGGGGTGGAATAACATATTTCAATCTGGGGAAAAAAAGAGATATTTATCCAATACCCCCTCCCCAAAATACCCCAATTCTAAAGAAATCAATATTTAACTTAGAGGAATGATAATGAGATTCCTTATCTTGTATTGTTGACCATATAGGTTCATCATTTCTACTTGCTTGTATTCCAGACCTTTACTGTTCTTCAGAACCATATTTAGTTCTATATTTAGAACCATGGTGATGCAGTAGTTAGAGTGCAGTACTGCAGGCTACTTCTGCTGACTGCCAGCTGACTGCAATTTGGCAATTCAAATCTCACCAGGCTCAAGGTTGACTCAGACTTCCATCCTTCTGAGGTCAGTAAAATTACCCCAATTGTTGTGGGCAATATGATGTCTCTGTAAACTGTTTAGCTGTAAATCACTGTGAAGTGGTCTATAAATCTAAGTGCTGTTGCTATTTAATCTTGAGAGTCAGGCTAATTGGAATCCAGTGAAGTTGTTTGTGCAGTAAAAACAACAAGTTCATATAATGTTTTGAGTTATTTATATGAAGCCAAGCCTTAAATGTTCCCATACCACCTTCTGATGATGAGGAGGATGAGGATGATGAGGACGATGAGGATGATTGTCATCATCTCTAAATTATTATTGCTAATTGTGTTGCAATTCCTTCTTTCCTGAAACACTCAGAAAGATTCAGAAAGCTCCAGTTGGTGCAAAATGCCCACATGGTTTTGTGCAGACCCTGGTGCCGATTTGCTTCTGGGTGCAATTCAAGGTGCTGGTTGTCACCTTTAAAACCCTTTATGGCTTGGGACAGGTTTTCTGAGGGAATGTCTCTTGCCAGTCACATCTGACCCATTAGAGCGGGGAGGCAGGGAATGCTGCAGGTCACATCGCTGAGGGAGATACACCTGGTGGGACCCAGAAGAAGGCCTTCTCCATGGTGGCTCCCTCTCTCTGGAATATCATTCCCCTCAGAGATTAGAATGGCTCCCTCTCTAACATTCTTCCGGAAGGCCCTGAAGACCTGGTTCTTCCAGCGGGTCTGGGGAACCCAGAGTGGGATGGAGCCCATTAAATGGCTCGTTGATCTTCTGTCATCGGGGCAGAAGGGTGGGAGCTGAGGGTGATTTTTTTTCCAGATTTTGTTCTATTGTACTTTATTAATTTATTTGATTCTTTTTATTAGCTTTTATTGTTTGTTTGTTTTTAATTTTAAATATGGTTTTACATTCTGTAAGCTGCCTCAAGTCGCCATGGGTGAATAGGTGGCAATATAAATTCATTCATTTAATCCATCCATCCATCAATCAATCAATCAATCAATAAGATAGTTACCAAATCATGAAAAATATAGGTCTGCACCTCCCCTCTTTTTAAAGTTTATTAAGGATGTTTTTATTGAAGCCCTACACAATTATATGATTTAGCTTCAAGAATTTAATTTAATTGTACCTTATAGGATAAAGAAGAAGCGTGTGTGTGTGTGTGTGTGGTATTCAGCTTTGTTCGGGTATTTTCCCACGTCATTATAGTTGTGCTTTTAAAGTTGTAGCAACATTTCAGCAGAATCTCATCTGCCATCATCAGGCCTCTGTACTGTGTTCGTCTGTAAGTCAGACTTTCACAGCTGTTTCAGTTTTAAATTTGGGGCTAGCCTACTGCTGTGCCAGAATGTTTTTTTTCTTCATCCTGATTGGTTGAGAGCCTTGGTCTGTGTTTATTGGTCTTGGAGTTTGCTGTGTTCTGCTTGATTGGTGTTTCTAATATCTTCTGTCTGTTTTGTAGCTTTTTTTGTCTTGATTGGCTGGCAACATTGTGTTTCCTGTATTGGAGGTTTTTAGTGCAGCTTGGCTCCAAGTAAATGGACGGCTATCATTTATTAGGAAGCTAGGTTTCTACTGGGTGCCTGGTTGGGTTGTGTTTGAGCTGGAGGTATCAGGGGGAGTCTGTTTGTGCCCAGGTGTTTGCCTGGCTAGTGGAGTGGAATTTTTTTTTTTGTTTGAGAGTGCAGGCTTCCAGATAAATGACAGTCTGGTGGAGTCATCGATTCTATTCATGCTTTCAGGTCTTTTATCAAACTCTATGGCTTCTCTGATAATTCTGTAGCTGGAGTTTTCTATAGTGGCTAGGGTTTTGGTGCCATTGAAGTCGATGCTATGACCTGTGGCTTTCATTTGTTGGACTAGTGAGGAAGTGTTTTCCAGCTTTTTTACTGCAATTTTGTGTTCATCTAGGTGGGTATTATTCTTCTATTGGTCTGTCCAATGTATGTGGCTGGGCATGATGCACAGGGGATTTCATATATGCCTTGATTTTCCAGGTCAATTTTATCTTTGGGGTTTCTTAGGATGGCTGCTATTTTTCTGTCTGTTTTGAAGGCAGTCTTGATGTGATGCCTGTGTAGTATCTTACTGATTTTTTCTGTAGTACCTCTTATGTAGAGCAGGAGAGCTGTTTCATAGGTCTGTTCATCTTCTAGGTCTCCATTATGTCTCAGTGTGTTTTTGTGGGTCAAGCCAGTGATTTTGCTTTTGTGGAAGCCGTTAGCTGTCAGTACTTTAGTCAGGGTGCATAGTTCAGTCTTTATGTGTGTCTTGTCTGCCAGGCGCTTGGTTCTGGCAATTAGTGTTTTGGCCACCGAGTTTATCTGTGCTGGGTGGTGGTGGGATTGGGTGTTGAGGTTGAGGTTGGTGTGTGTTTTCTTCTGGTATATGGTGTGTCCTAGTGTGCCATCTGTTTTTTTGTAGATTAGTACAGCTAGGAATGGTAGTTGTTTGTTTGTTTCCATTTCCATGGTGAACTTGATTTTGGGGTGTGTACTGTTTAGGTGTGTTAGGAAATTGTTTAGGTTTTCTTTTCCATGGGGCCAAATCACAAATGTGTCATCGATGTATCTTAGCCATAGTTTGAGTTTGTGGGTGGCATTGGCTAGGGCTCTGGATTCAAATTCTTTCATGAACAGGTTTGCAATGATGGGTGAGAGTGGTGATGCCATGGGGGCTCCTTCAATTTGCTTGTATCTTTGCCCTTTGTATATGAAATATGTGTTGGTTAAGCAGTGTTTTGTTAGTTCCATGAGGTGTTTGGGTGGTTGGTATTTATTTTTGATGATTTCGAGAGTTTCTTTTATTGGGACTTGAGTGAATAGTGATTCTCTTTGAAAGAATTGAGACAAGTTGGCAAACAAGGGAATTTTTCCAATGTAGTTGCTAACTTCAGACTTAGTATCACAGGAGAATATTGTTAGTGAATATAGTCAGAAGTTCCTTTCAAGACCAGTTTTTCAATAAAAACAAAGCATCTACAATTCAAGAAAAGTGATGTTCACAGAAGAACATTGAAATCCTTGTGACTTTTCATAGGAGCTGACAGCAGGGTTTGATGTAAAAAAAATCTGATATTTATATCTTTGAATGCTGATTCCTTTTCGCTGGACAAACATGTCACACAGATATTGCGTCTTTGTTTCGATTATTAATAAAAGATCCTTATCCTTTAAAAATTGACTAGAATATAAAATGGAGGGATTGTTGCAGGTGAAAACATGAAGCCACGTCACTGTTTTGAGAAGCGAAATACTGTATTGTAGGAATGATGAAAAGTATAGTTCAACATTTTTGGAAATTATTAGGTGAGGAAATTCTTCTTTACTTTTCAGGAGACATACAAATGAGGTTTTTGTTTGTTTGTTTGCCAGTACAATGACAATTAACCTGAGTTTACATATCAACACTAAGCCAATATTTGTTAACTGTGTCTATTAAATGAATCTCAATAGTTCCGGTTTGCGTGGAATGATAAGTTAGGAAGCCATGGTTGAACATAGAACATAGAATAATAGCGTTATAAGGGACCTCAAGGTCTTCAAATCATATCCCCTGATTGAGCAGGAAACCCTATATCATTTCAGAAAAATGGTTGTCCAGTCTCTTTTTGAAAGCCTTTAGTGATGAAGCACCCATAACTCCTGAAGGCAAGCCATTCCACTGGTCAATTATTCTCACTGTTAAGAAATTTCTCCTTAGTTCTAGGTTGCTTTTCTCCTTGATTAATTTCCAACCATTGTTTCTTGTCCTGACTTTTGGTGCCTTGGAAAATAGTTTCACCCCGTCATCTTTGTAGGAGCCCATCAAATGTTGGAAAACTACTGTCACCCCCCCCGCCCCCCCCCCCCCGGCCTTCTTTTTATTAAACTAGACATACCCAATTCCTGTAATTGTTGTTTATACATTTCAGCCTTTAAGATTCTCCGAGATTAGGTTGGGATTCATGCAATCTTTTCAGCCAAATCTACCCAACCCAGTTAGTTTAAGAATGAGCCAGAATCAATACAGGGTGATCCCTAAAAATAGGGCATGTGAATTGTATTTCATCCAATTTAGCTCCCACCTGGAGCCATTAATCTGCTAGATGTCCTTGTCAATTAATCTAATCCTATTTTCCCACTTTTCCTATGGGGACAATAAGGCCATTAGGGCTAATTGAATTCTTATACAAATCCTGGAGACAATGCAAATTGTGTGGAATGCACAAAACAAGTAGGCCTCCTTGGCAACCATTATAGGTCTCTTTCTTACAAATTCATTTACTTGGTGGCTTTCTTTATTTGTGTCAGACGCATCACAATTAAAATAAGGTGTACTATAAAAAAAAAACCCTCCCTTTTTACAACCCTGTAATTCAGGGTAGAATTGGGGCAACTGGATGAAGCAACGTTTCCTGGCCGGATGCCCTTTCTGACACCACATGGAGTCCATAGCATTTTTTTTTCCCGTTTTGCTCCCGAGGAGAGAAATAACTGCTGCTACCTAGGATTGAACTCAACCTTCCAAGAGGGTGGTGAGTGTCTTCATCACTAGGTCACTCCACTTCTCTTAAAACAAATATATATCATAAAATATAAATTTAAAACATGTACAAGTTAAACATATCTTGCCCAGAGCATTAATTCTATTCCGTCATCCTCCCATGAGGTTCTCACTAATCAAGACACAGTCCTCCATGTATTTCTGTTGGGAAGCCCATGCATGAATGTTGTGGCCCCCAACATCAAAACCAAGCTTAAATTTGAAGAGGTTTCATTAATATGTTTTTCTTTATTAATTTCAAATATTATATTGTATCATGTTTTTAACTGCTCAGTGTTCAAACTAGTTTGGTATTGATACTCATATATCAAAACCAGACCTGAATTTAACTCCACAGGAAGTCTACACTACTTCCATTGACATTGATTGCAAGAGAATTTTGCAAGTCTGATTATCCTGTGTCTTCTCTTTCTTATACTCCAATGAAATAGGAAGACTTCTGCTTGCATCTTTTTCAAATATTATCTTAATCTTGAACGTTGAAAATTGTTTTATCCCCTTTTCATAAGTAATGAAGCCTGCATCTGTGTTAAATTAATTTTCCTTACCCTCTACAATGCCTCTTTTAATGTAGACATGTTTTCTCAATTTGCTTTTGATAAGGTATACAAGTCATTTTGGTCAGTGACTATTTTGAAGGAAAGTAAAGTTGGGTCCAGAATGATCAGAAGTTACCTTTGATGGATACAAGCATTCCAAGTTGTTTAGATAACTAGCTGTAAAAAAGATGTCAGCCTTATCATTGGGCAAAAGGAAGATCTTAAGAAATCAAAACTGGTGTAAAATTAGTGATCTTCACCTTTATACTTATATTGTACTGTTAGGACTTGGAGATGTTTTCTTTTATCCTGAAAATTTCTGCCTTTGATACCATGCTGCCATTATTTGCCTTGAGTGCTGTATACCACATAATTTGAAGGAAGAGAATCATTTCCTAGATATATAGAATGGATACTGAAGACCTATAACCAATATGAGAAAAGCTCTGTATCATGTTTTGGTTTTCTAAAGGATGCATCAATATTGGTGAAGCACTTAAGGGTTACTTCAGCTACTAATTGACTGCATATTCAGTTTCAGCTGATCACAACCAAATGGGAGCTAGAAGTGTGATGTGGTTGCAAAAAAGACAGAATTATGATGTATAAGCCACTGGAAGTAACAGTTCTTGTCTCCACAGGATTAGAAATGGATTCCTCTAAAGAGAAAGTGAAAAAGTTGAACACGTTTAGACTGGAAAAGACAGAGGAGGGACAAAACAAAGGATATCTGTTTTCATGGCTGAGTGGATGGATAGAGATGATGGATGGATAGATAGATGAATGGATGGATAGAGATGAAAGATAGATATAGAGATGATAGATAGATAATTTCAAATAAGAGTAGAGAAGACAGGCGATGGCCTCCTCTTCACTGGATATGTTCAAGCAAAGCTTGGTGGCTCACTGAGGCTTCATTTTGGATTCCTGCCTTAATTAGTGGCTCGGACTTCATGTCTTGTGAGCTATCCCAGTTCTATGATCCCATGATCCTAATTTTGGAATCCAGAACTGAACAAGCTTGAGAAGTTACAACTGTGGCTACATCCAAAACCAACCCTTTATAATGGTGAGCAAAAAACAACAGGGCTCAGCAGTAATTTTCTATTGATTAGAAATTTCTTATAATTAATAGAGGGCTGTTCATCTATAATTTATAGGATTATATTTGAATGAAACTGACAGAATTTTGATAGCAGCTTCAGCCATTTATAAGCATGGAGTAGTGTGGCACAAATAGTTTTCTGCATTAATCACAACTTATTATAAAGTTCTGCTTTACATGGTCAGAGCTGATTTATAATAGCTTAGTAACAAACTTAATTGTGCAGTGAATATTTGCAAAAGTTCTTTCTTAAAACAAAGTAATTGATTATCTCACAATTGTAATGTTATTGTCAAGAAGACATTGCATCTTGGACCATAAATGATTAATTTGCAAATTTATGAGCCTGAGGATGAACTTTCTGTGTTGGAATTAACTGAAGTGTGACTGTAATTGCCTTAGTTTTGTATAGATTGTGATAGAGATGATTTTGTTATATTCTTGCAGGATCACATTTATCAGTCTTATTGTCTATGAGGCAGATAATAATGTGTTTTTGCCTGTTACCACACTCAGCTTTCAACAATATGAAAGTTGTTCCCTCAAGTGTTTACCTTTTTAAATCTGCCAGCTCTTCAATGTAAATCAGACCAGAAACCCAATGCTTTATAAGTCAACATTACTTTTATTGCAAAGCTATAGTAACAGAATCTTACCAGTCTGAATGTGCTTCCTGCTGCTTTCTTTTACCTTCACGATAACTGCTTTTCAAAATGTATACCGTGTGTCTTGGTTGCAGAGTCAGAAATGAGTAAAGTAATAACTAGAAGTCAGCATGGGTTTGTTAAAAACAGATCATGCTAAAATCAATCTTGTTTCATTTTTTGACATAGTGACTAAATTAGTAGACCAGTGAAATGCTGTGGACATATTATATTCAGAAATGCATTCGACAAGGTAGACCACAACCTACTTCTTGGTAAGCTAGAAAAAAAAAGTGGGATAGATGGATTTGTAACTGGTTGACAAACCACACTTAATGAGTAGTCCTTAATGGTACTACATCTTCAAAGAGGGAAGTAAGTAATGGGGTACCACAAGGTTCCATCTTGTCCAGTACTGTTCAATATCTTCAATATCCATATGTTGCCTTGGTAGAATATTCTTAACATTCTTACTATTCTCTTAGTAGATATAAATAAACTTCTTTCTGGAGCACATCCCTTTGAGGAAGTGAGCAATGATGTGGCAATAAAACTAGATTAATAGTCTATCTAACATAACATTGTACAGTAATAACAGAAGTATTTTGTTTGCAACTCTGAAAAACAGGTATGCTTCTCTTGGAGCACATTATAATACGCAAGGGTGCATTAAGATAGCTTGTCATTTTTATTTATTTTTTGGTAATTCATTGGGAGGGGAGAAAAACTGTGTGATATGCAGATACAATTAGGGAACTTATTGGGCAACAAAATATCATATGATTTTGAAATAAGAAGTGATTGGGGCAATTTTATTCTGAAATCTTATGCAATCAAACAGGACAGGGTCAAAATAGCCGATGTTGCAAATGATTTGATGTTGCACAATCTTTCAATCAAGCCTTCAATCATTTTTATGGCTCAAGGTTGACTCAGCTTTCCATCCTTCCGAGGTTGGTAAATTGAGGACCCAGATTGTTGGGGGAAAGAAACTGACTCTGTAAACCATTTAGAGAGAGCTGTAAAGCATTGTGAAGCAGTATATAAGTCCAAGTGCTATTGCTATCCTGTCAGTTTTTCCAAACAGATTAGACAGGAAACATAACTGGATGAACTAATTCTACTTTATTGTAAAGCTGCATTAAAAAAGAATATTGCAAATCTGAAAGTACAAATTTCTCCCCATCCCATTTATGTCCCAAGAACTTATTGACAGTCCTTTCCTGAGCCTATTCCTCCTCCCCTTATGGAGCTGAACGCTGCACCCTCTCTTATCTAGCTATTTCTTAGCCAGGATTTATTTGCCCTGTCCATCAAAGTCTTTCTCACATACTATTCCATCTTCCTGCAGGAAATGTAAAATATTAATTGATCTTGCTCAACTACCTTTCTGAAATGCATTTGCATTCATAAACAAAGAACAAGTTGCAAATAATTACAAAATAAATTGTTCTTTTTAACCACCCCCCCCCCCAAAAAAAAGAAGGTAGTTGGTTATCCAACAAATTTATTAATTTAATTATTCATTTGTTCTATTTATATAGTCATTCTTCTGGCATACTTATACCATAGCAGTGCTTTCCATTATGTTTCCAGGATTTATCTGTAATCTCTTTATCACCATTCATACAGAATTGTCAAGTGCCTTTTCCTGCGATATTTGTTAAATTCATTTACTTTCTTTTGTCTGGGGAGTCGGTTAAAAAAAAAAACCAGAAACCTGCATTAAAAAATAAATCAACCTAGCCTACTGGAATAAGTTTAAAGGAAATGAAGAAAAATGCAGGTTAAATATTCATTTACCACACCCGATTTTCACTGAATCTTTTTAATGTTTTCTTCTAGAACTAAAGTTATAGAGTTCCCTCTAAACCACCTCTCCTCCTCCTCTGATCTTTTGATTATCCATATAAATCCATAGATCCAATGCATACTTTACTGAAGGAATCTGATCCCATTGTGGCTGTAACCAATCAGAGAATGAATAAATCACGGAAAGAATCAGTGAAGGAAGAAATCACTTCGGAGAGCTAGTCCCATAATTTATCACTTCATTTCTGGTGCTGTCTAGCTTGTCAGACAGAATGGTTTAAGTTCCCATATGATTTCACTCTATTATAGTCATTTCATTTGCTGCTAGGATAATAAATGATAAAGACACAGAAGCTTAATATCTTCAATGTCTGTACTGGATTCTGTGCCACACCTTTATATGATCACTAATTGTTCAGAAAATGACTAACTTATTTGCTGCCAAATATATGCATATTTGTGTTTTCAATACCCTTTAAAACATAAATGGGAGTAAAAACAAAAGCCAACACGTCTCATGATTTGATCAATAGATTAATATACTATTGTCTTATGGTGGTAAAACTCCTAAAAGTTTATTTATTAAGTAACACAGTGTTAATTTACGCAATGGCTTCCAGTCAAGGTACATACTCCATTTGTAGGGTAGCAATGAAACTCTTGGAAATCAGATTCAAATGCCATTTGAAAATACAAGTATCATAATCATAAGAGCATTTTCCTCCTATAGAAGCAAAAGTCAGATTTTGAAGAAGCAGGGTAGAAAGAGTATTAATGCTTTTAAATTTTGTTCTTGGAGAAGAAGTCTAAAATACGAAGGACAGCCAAGGAAGCAAAGAAATGTATCATGGAAAAAAATCAATCTTATCTGAGACACACATGATCAGACTCAAACTATTCTAATTCAGACACATTATGAGAAGAGCCAGCTTCATTGAGAAATCTATACTGCAGGGAAAGATGGGGAGAAAGAGAAGAGGATGACTAGCAACAAGACAGATGGATTTCATCTTAATAGTGATGGTTGAGCTATTGGAAGATTTGAAAGACCATGTTGGAGACAGGAGAACATCTGGAGAACACATGGGCCAATAATTGATACCAAATTGATGGCAGTCAGTCAATGAACCAATCAATTATTGTCAATACCAAAACAATAATTTATAAAAGGGAATGACTAGCAATAGCAATAGCATTTAGATTTCTATACCACTTCACAGTGCTTTACAGCCCTCTCTAAGCAGTTTACAGAGTCAGCATATTGCCCCCCAAAATGTGGATCCTCATTTTACCCACCTCAGAAGGAAGGAAGGCTGAGTCAATCTTGAGGCTGGTGAGATCCGAACTGTCAAACTACAGGCAGCCAGCAGGCAGCAAAGTAGCCTGCAGTACTGCACTCTAACCACTGCACCACCACAGCTCAGGAAAGAAAGGCAGGGAGGAAGTCAGTGGCTGGAGATCTTGTGGGCTTCCAGAACATAGGTGAAGAAGAAGAAGGGCTCGACACTAGATTGGAAAAAATATATTTAAATAAAAAATCCTAGGAAGTAGTAATTTGAGTAGCAATGGCAATGCACCAATGGAGCCATGAGCATTCAGAGATTGTATTCTTCTAACACAAACAGAATAAATCAATGACAAATCAGTAATATTCATGTTGCTAGACTCAAATATTTTAAGTGTTTTGAGATGAACAACAAATGTTAAGAATCTCTCTGCAATCACCAGTAAAACTGTTCAGTACCTAAAGGACAGCTTCAAATAGGCAGTATATACCTGTTGAAGTTTGTTTCTAATTAATTTCTTACCAACTCAAGGTAGGAAGCATTTCTTCCCATGGTGTCACCATGTTAAATTTCAGTTTTATTGGTTTGGATCCCCCAGAGTCAGTGGTTTGATCTGGAAAGTGGAAAGATCTGAAGAGCTATGCAGAATAATGAAGGCAATATACTGTAGTTTTCCTGGCTATACTTAGATGTGTTCCAAGTTGCCTACCCCTGCTGATATACAAAAGGAAGACCTGAGGCTTTATAGGTGCACTAATCATATTGACCTGAGGATACACAAATATAATAACTCATTAAGCTAAGCTTCTACCTGAAGATCCAAGTTTTTGCTTGACAGTTTTATATGGGGAAATATTTCCAAATGTGTCCAGAAATATTGAATGTTTCCTCCAAAATTAAGGCAGAAAGTAGTACTAAAGAATCATTTCACTTGGTGGGGTGAGAGGAGAGTCTACCTCCTTAAGGCATGTCTTGAATCCATCAACAAGGAAACAATCACAACATGTAGCCATTAAAATCACTGCCACCATTAAATAAGATGTATGGTGGCTCAGCAGTTAAAGATATGTTGAGCTTGTCAGCTGGAAAGCTGACAGCCCGGGTTTGAGACCTGAATGCCATGCAACAGGGTGAGCTCCCAATACTCGCCTCAGCTCCTGTCCACCTAGCACAAGGGTCTTCAAACTTGTCAAATTTAAGACTTGTGGACTTCAACTCCCAGAATTCCTGAGCTAACATGACTGGAGGAGGAGTTCTGGGAGTTGAAGTCCACAAGTCTTAAAACAGTCAAGCAGTTTGAAAGTATGAAAATGTAAGTAGATAAATAGATATTGCTGAGGTATGAAACATGTACTTTCCATGTACTTTGGCATACAGTCATGCTGGCCAACTGGCCACAGAAAGACTGGGTCCCTCAGCTAAGAAACAGAGATGAGCACCATTCCCTAAAGTTGGAAACCATGGGACAGGGGAAAAGTTTTACCTTACCAACATTAAATAATTAAAATAAAAAGATGTGAGGGCCAGGCTGAGCTTCCAATGGAGCATATTCCATATTTTATGTATAACAGGGAGAAAGGGGAGGAAGGAAGAACTTTCCAGCAGCTCCTGGAAGTGAATTTTTGCAATCCTTTAAAGAGAACTGTTCTTAATAATATGGCAGTTGTTTAAGGAGAACATCTTCCCATTAAGATGCCATTAACTGCACTCCATCAGTGTATAAAGGTGATTCCACACAATGCACTCACTGAAAGCTTTGTGTTTAACCAAGGGAATGTTTTTTTTAGCATGCAGCAGGATTGAAACAAAACAATCAAGATTATTCTTCTAGAAATTTCAGTGGGTAAAATTTAAATACCCGCTATATTCTTACATTGGCATCAGTGTCCCAGCCTGCTGCCACAGTGTCTTTTTTCCCTCTCATTTCTTTTCTCTTTTATTATTATTTCTTTTAAATTACTACTTAAAAAACTAAAGATGCAAATGTGGCTTTCAAATTTATCTCAGTCATTTCAGATTTATCTTAAAGGGTAGCGTGAAATCTCTCCTTTCATGCCACTTTTTAAGATGCTCTTGCACTTATAGGCCACAATACTTAAAAGACCATGCTGTTTTATTGCAGAGCTCGGTAGAGTAGAATTTTAAGTACAGACTTTTCTCCCCTAAATAAAAGTAATGCATCTTTAATCATTTGCCTATAAATGTTCATACAATGAGCTAGGATGACTTCAAATGAAATCAGGAAAATGATAACAGAATAACAGAGTTGGAAGGAATTTTGGAGGTCTTCTAGAACAAGCAGGAGATCCTATACCATTCCAGACAGGTAACTGTCCAGTCTCTTTTTGAAAGCTTCCAGTGATGGAGCATCCATAACTTCTGAAGATAAGCCGTTCCACTGGTTAACTGTTCTAACTTTTAGGAAATTTCTCCTTAGTTCTACGTTGCTTCTCTCCTTGATTAGTTTCCATCCATTGCTTCTTTTCCTACTTTCAGTTGCTTTGGAAAATAGGTTGACCTCCTCTTTTTCGTGGCAGCCTCTTCATATTGAAACACTGCTATCATGTCTCCCCTAGTTCTTCTTTTCACTAGACTAGGCATACCCAATTCCTGCAACTGTTCTTCATATGTTTTAGCTTCTATACCAAGGCCTGAATTGATACCAAGCCTGTAATCTGTATATTGATTATTTTGTGGCAAGAGAAACATTAGTAGCTGGCTATTATGTCAAGATGGCAGTTATCAACTACACTATATTCTTCCATTGACATCAATGTGCCAGCATGCCAGCAAAAACATATTTTTTCCTCCCCTGTGCTCCTTCTTTTCTCTTTTATGTTCTTTTTTTTTTAAATACCACCTAAAAGTTAAACATTCAAATGTGGCTTTCAGATTTATCTCATCTGAACCTCTCCTTTGACGCTCCCATTCACAATGCTCTTGCACTTATAGGTCACAATACTTAAAAGACCATACTGTTTTATTGCAGAGCTCCAGAGAGTAGATTTTTAAGTACAGACTTTTCTCCCCTATATAAACATAATGCATCTTTAATTATTTGCCAATAAATGTTCATACAATGAGCTAGGGTGACTTCAAAGGGAACCAGAAAGATGATATCAAGCCTGTAATCTCGATACCGATAATTTTGTGGTAAAAGAAGAATTAGTAGCTGGCTATTATGGCAGCCATCTGCCACCTCTCAGTAAGAAAAAAAGAAGTGAGGTTTCAATCATGCAGAAGTGGCTGCCATTCGATCTTTTTAATTACCCCCTCTCCCCCAAAATGCTTTTAAGAAGTGTTCTAGGTTCATTAACTCCAGGTGGCTATTTTGGCACATGCATTACTTACTGCCTAGGGCAGGGGTTGGCAACCTTAAACACTCAAAGAGCTGCAAAGGTCCTAACCGGAAGCCCCCTGTTCAATTCTCAAGCCAACCAGAAGTCTGGTTCCCCCACCACAGAGCCTCCTCCTAGTATGGCATCCTTTTCCCTCTACCTGTCATAACTGAACGCCCTATCAATTGGCTAGCAACAGGGAACCACAGCAAAGGGATGAATGAGCCACATGTGGCTCCAGAGCCACAGGTTGCTGACCCCTGACCTAGGAAACTAACTTGGTCTTTAGCCCATTGGTCCTCAATATATAGGGGAGTAAATAGCAATAACAATAGCACTTTAGACTTATATACAGCTTACAGTGCTTTCCAGACCTCTCAAAGTGGTTTACAAAGTCAGTATATTTCCCTCAACAATCTGGATCCTCAGTTTACTAACCTGTGAAGAATGGCAGGCTGACTCAACCTTGAGCAGGTAAGACTCAAATTACCAAACTACTAGCAGCTGGAAGTCAGCAGAATTAGCTACAGTATTGCATTCTAACTATTGTGTCACCAAGATCAAAATCTGTTTATGTTATGCAGGTGAAAAGGAGACAAAACTTTCCGCAAAACAGGTTCTGGGTTTTCTCCTTTTTACCAACACAAGCTCATGGGTCAGTTGGTGGAGAACAAAGTTTGGCAACCTCTGGATTAAAACCTAATTATTCAAAGTGGTTTATTTATTTCTGCTCCAAACTTAACATAAGGAAATGTATAGCTGTATTCAGGAGAAAGTGGGGAGTTGACTTAGATTCATCTATCACAATTGAGGAGGTCATAACACTGGTATTTTTGAGAACTGTTGCTTTACAGTAGAACAGGGCTGTCAAATCCCCAGCCTGTGGGCTGGATGCATCACATATTGCCCAGTTTAGTGAAAGGGAAAAAAAGTCCCGATACGTCACATGACAATGTGAGTTTGACACCCCTGCCTTAGAACCAGCCTGTTGAACAGCTTGAGAACCAATGGGCTAAATCCCAACTTGGTGAGACCACTCGTGAGCTGTTGAAATCAATTAAATCAATGCAGTCATGTAATGGACTTGAGTAGTATGGTGTTGATGTTCATGGTTTTTGAGTCCTATGGTTTGCTAAGATTCTCAAGACATTTCCATGTGCGGGACCATAACTTTCTAAACTCCTAACCAATGAGAATGCAACAAGATCGAGAGGGTATACTAAACAAGCAGATTGAGAATGATTCTTCTAAGGGTTTGATCTAGAACAGGTACATCTCTTTGCAGAACATCAAAATCCTCGTGAGTGCATTATCTTCCGTCTATGGAGAAAACAATAACACATTTTCCTAACATGAGTGATTCTTGCAAACCAGCTCAGAAAGCTAGTGCAGATTTTTTTTTCCCATTGCATGACACTTTTGTAATTAAAAGTATTTTTTGCAACATTTTTATTTTATTTACTTTGACTCAAGCTTTCAGAAGTCTCTAGTTAAAGCAGCTGTCTCATTTGAGTAGAATTTCAGCAAGCAGAAGTTCACTAATTTGGTTGATGTGGTGGTGGTGTTTGATTTCTGTTGGCACTTTTTAAAAAGTTGGGCCAATTGTTACAGCTACAAATGAAGTGGCAATTATATCAACATTCAGGTAGCTTCAGTCCAACTAGGTGCTGTACTGAAACCATCGCAGTGAAGCAAGCACAGCAACAAGATGTGTTTTATATCTCAAGTTCATCTGTCCCTAATTAGTAGTGCTTAATGAACCCTTCACCCCCCCTTGATTCTTGCATTTTTTCCCCTGGGGGATTTCCCAGCTGTTTTTTGCTCTCCTGTTATAATTGAAATCAAACTTGTTCCAACCTGTAATTGATAGTGAATTCAACCATTTTATGTTTGCCATGAGACTGACAATAGGTAGACGTAGGCAGCACAACATATGGACCAAGGATGTGCTTCTATTGTGGAAAGAAAATGTGTGTTGGGCTATCATTTGGTGATTTTCCAAAATAACTGATGCATACTTAAAACAAAGATGTATACATGTGCAGACAGTCATCATACAAAATTTATATTAGCTGGGAGTACCAAAAAGGCGAATGCTGGCATCGAACCCAGCTGTTTATAGTCCTTATTCAGGCCTCTGCACTGAGAAAGAAACCGTTGAGAAAAGATGAATGACATTATGAAGAGAATCCAGACTTTGCTGATAAGCTGGTTTTGGGGAGGTAAGATGGGGTGGGAAGCAATAGCCTTTAGATTTACAGTATATACTGCTTCATGGTGCTTTTACGGCCCTCTCTAAACAGTTTAGCAAGTCAGCATATTGCCTCCAACAATCTGGGCTCTCATTTTGTTGATCTTGGAAGGATGGAATCAATCTTGAGCCAATCAGGATCAAACTGCTGGCAGTCAGCAGAGTTAGCCTGAAATACTGCATTCCAACTACTACTGCAATTAGAATAGGGTAGAGTAGAGTAGAGTAGAGTAGAGTAGAGTAGAGCAGAGTAGAATAGAGTAGAACAGCAACAGCAATAGCATATCACTTAAGACTTATATACTGCTTCATAATACTTTACAGTCCTCTCTAAACAGTTTACAAAGGCAGCATCTTGCCCCCAACAATCTGGGTCCTCATTTTACTGACCTTGGAAGGATGAAAGATTGCATCAACCTTGAGCCGGGCAGAATCAAACTCCTGGCAGTGAGTTAACCTGCAATACTGCATTCTAACCTCTGCGCCACCATGGCTCATCATGTCCAGTTGGATGTAGTCATGACCAGCTACAAACCATAGTGAAGGCACTATAGACTGGAAGAGTCATGCTAGCTACATGACTATGGAAATGTCTTCTGACAAATGTGTTTAGGCTAAGAACACCATTCCATAGAGTCAAAATTTTTACCTTTACTTCTAGAATCAATAAACATTACTCCTCCTCTCTCTCTTTTTTAAGCTAATGTTTTGGTTCCATTTCTCATCGTGCATTCAATTACTTAAAGGAATGACATGGATGGACGTCAATTAGATGAAGGATTTCTGGGCAATAGAGACAACCCTTTTCTCACTGACAATTACTGCTTTTGTATGTAGAACTTTGCCATTTAAGAATTTATATCTTACCTTCAGACAGTAATGCTTCAGGTACCTTTGACAAACTCTATGGAGATTCTCAGTCATTCAGGTCATGGTTGCCCCAACAGGCAATTGGACTTTTCAACAGGCAATTAGACTTTTCAACAGGCAATTGGACTTTCTTGTTTTTTATTTCCCTTGAAGATGTTTCACTTCTCATCCAAGAAGCTTCTTCAGTTCAGAAGAAGTCCTAAAGAAGCTTCTTGGATGAGAAGTGAAATGTCATCAAGGAAAAAAGCGAAGTCCAATTGCCTTTTAAAAAAAGCACCTTTGGGACTTTGACAAACTCAAACATGAATATTACAAAACAGTGTAACTAGTTCAAAGAGAAACCTATTCAGCGTACTTTATTGTCATTGCAATACCTCACACAGTGAAACTAAATGGCATCTTCAATGTACCTTGTAACTCTAAAACAATCACAAACACACATCCTTCACATTCTATACATTGAATTGAGAACCCCTGATATTGCATTAATATTGCACTATAGAGTAGAATTCAATAGAGTTACTGCCCTGGGATAGAAGCTGTTTTTCAATCTATTTGTCCTTGTTTTTGTTATCCTGTACCATCTGCCAGATAGTAATAGTTTAAAAAGGGGTTCTGAGGATGAGATGGATCTTTGAGAATGTTTTGAACTTTCTTAAGGCAGTGGGAGCTCTAAAACTCTTCCAAAAAGGGGAGAGGGCAACGGAGGTGGTATTCAGCAGGTTCTAACCAGTTCTGGAGAACTTGTAGCAGAAATTTTGAGTAGTTTGGAGAACCGGCAAATACGACCTCTGACTTGGAGATTTTACAGTATCCTTCCCCTGCCACGCCCACCAAGCCACACCCACAGAATTGATAGTAAAAAAAAAAAAAGAATCCCACTTCTGGAGGGCAACCAATGATCTTCTGGGCAATGATGTTAACC
The DNA here is from genome assembly GCF_900518735.1 of Pseudonaja textilis. The sequence continues at coordinate 7,553,770 of NW_020769335.1, forward strand.
CTCTGGAGTGCTGTCCTATCTGCCATTGTTCAATTGGCAAACCATACACAGGTGCAGTAAGTTAAAATACCCTCTATGGTGCAATGGTAGAAGGTCACCAGCATTTTTCTGGCCTTGAAATAGCATCACCTTTTGTGTGATGGTGATGATGATGATGAACAAAGTATTTTGATTGACATGGCTTTGAAAACTGGCAGATAAGCATTAGTGTATTTGCTTGTGGTTAGAGATGGAAGGAGGAAATAACAATCCACTTTTGCTTGTAACTTTTTCCTGGCTTTGATTTCTGTGACCAGCAATAAATAGGGTAGTGGGTTTTTTTTTAACATTAGAAGTTTAAAGGCCCAGTTTATCTACACTCTTGATTCTTTTTTTTTAAAGGATGTAGATCAGGAATGTCAAAAAGAGACAACAGTCAATGAAAAGGGTCTTCAGTGGATAATTGAAAGGGATTTTATATGTTGTGAATTTCGTCAGATGTTGGCAAAACTCACCATGGTATGTCTTCTTTTTCTTCTTCTTCTGAGCCTTCAAACTATGATTTCAACTCTTTTAGATCAGGGGTGTCAAACTCAATTTCTTTGAGGGCTGAATCAGGGTTGTGTTTGATCTCAGAGGGCTGGGGTAGGCACAGCTATGGTGGTCATGGCCAGCTCGATGTCACTCATGTTGGGGGGAGGGGGCAAAGTGCTAAGGCAGGACTTCCTGAGACCTTCCCTCACTGTTCTGACCCAAGCCTTGTTCCAAGGAAACAAACACAAAACAGAAGCAACAGCTAAACCTTTTAATGATTCTTTATGAATTACGGTCCTTCACGGTTAAAAGACTGTTTCAAACTAATTGTCTCTGATAAGAACGAGCCCTGACAAGGTTGTGCATGGCTGGCAAGATCACTAGATAAAGTTACTATGAAATATTTCAAAAGAAAGAGTCTCCAAACACCAAACAAGATATTCCAAATGTCCACAAGGTTTGAGTGCAAAAACTTTTTTGCTTCCTGCAAAGAACTCCAGTTTCTCAGCTGGCTTTTATCTCCTGGGGGGGGGGGGGTAGCATTATCTTGCAGCCTTACTCCAGAGTCACCTGTGCTGCTGCAGCTGCTCTTTCCTTCGAGCAGCTCTGTGCACATTGGTCACAGGCTCCTGGGAGACCTCTTCATCTCTGCTACCAGCCTCCACAATCTCCAAAGGCAGTGTTCCACCCCGATGGTCCTGGCCCCATCTGCATCACATGGAGGCCCCTCATCTGAGTCCTTGGTCTCCAAGACCTCAACCATCTGCACTTGCTGCTGGCAAACCACAACTCTCACTCTCATAATCTCCTTCCTTCCTCCCCTCCCTCTTCATTCTCCTTTCTTCTTCCTTCCCCTCTTTCCTTATGTTTCCTTCCTTGCCCTCTTCCCATATTTCCTTATTTTTCCTTTCTCTTTCCTCTTTCCTTTTCTCCTTTCCTGTCCCTTCTTGCATGCTCAAATGCAAAAGAGGAAACATTTCTTCTTTTGTTTTGTTTTTAGTTAGTTTTTGATAGCACTTTGCCAGTGAAAATGGAGCTCAAGGGGCATGTGCAGCCCCCCCAAGCTCCATTTTCTCTAGCAGAGGCACTGCAGACTAGTCCTTTGCTGTTTCCAGTCTGGCTTCATGTGCCTGATCTAAGCCTGGCCCGCAGGCCTTGAGTTTGACACCCCTGTCTTAGATGAATACTTGGGTTGTTCATAGGTATATTGAAGGCAGTCAGAAGACTAGAAGCTTCTTGGGGGGTTTATGTTTGTATCATCTCTATCTCTGTTTCTGTCTCTCTGCCTATGTCTACCATTTTCAGTCTGGTTTGTAAGCTTCTGTAAGGAAAATGAAGAAAACTCATGTTGTTATGCTTGCAAAAGAGAAGAGAAAGAAAAACAGAACTTAAAACAAACTTATTTTTCAATTGACTTCCTAATAACCTATAAACATGTCAAGGTAGGAAAAGAGATTGTTTGCCTTTAGTTTCTCCCAGGAAGTTTGTTGGTTGGTTTTCTAATTTTCTGCTGCAGCTTACAACTAAGGTTCTCTATCAAGTATCAAACTGAGCTGTCCATGCTTAACTTTCAAGAAATAAACTCCAAAGACAGATTACTTTTTTAATACATACATATAAACACATTGCATTAACCCAATGAAAGGTTGCAGAGTTTCTTTTGTGCTTTGATAATGCTTTGGTAGTGCTGACAAAGCTGGAAATTCCAAGAAATGTTCCTATCCTCAGTTTTGTGGATCGGAGTTCCTGATTTATATGGAAGCATAAGGGATTTAAGAGCCTTTTTCTACCATGAACAAGAAGGATTTTCCCCCATTAGATTATTGTCTCTTTATATGTGTAATATAAGCACATCAGAATCAATAACTGAAGCTAAATAAGTCCATGGAATCACATCTGGTGGATTATTTGAGCCATGAAATTTATAAAGACATGATTGCAGGCTCTGGGGCATACACAGGTAAAACTCAAAAAATCAGGATATTGTGCAAAAGTTCATTTATTTCAGTAATGTAAGTTAAAAGGTGAAACTAATATATGAGATAGACTTATTACATGCAAAGCAAGATAGTTCAAGCCGTGATTTGTCATAATTGTGAAGGATTATGGCTTACAGCTCATGAAAACCCCACATCCACAATCTCAGAAATTTAGAATATTACATGTAATCAATAAAACAAGGATTGTATATAGAACAATATCGGACCTCTGAAAACTATAAGCATTTATATGTACTCAGTACTTGGTTTGGGCCCTTTTTGCAGCAATTACTGCCTCAATGCGGCGTGGCATGGAAGCTATCAGCCTGTAGCACTGTTGAGGTGCTATGGAAGACCAGGATGCTTCAATAGCGGCCTTCAGCTCTTCTGCATTGTTCGGTCTCATGTCTCTCATCTTTCTCTTGGCAGTGCCCCATAGATTCTCTCTATTCAGTCAAGTTTGCTGGCCAATCAAGCACAGTAATCCCATGGTCATTGAACCAGGTTTTGGTGCTTTTGGCAGTGTGGGCAGGTGCCAAGTCCTGCTGGAAAATGAAGTCAGCATCCCCATATAGCTCGTCTGCAGAAGGAAGCATGAAATGCTCCAAAATCTCCTGGTAGAGGCTGCATTGACCCTGGACTTAATGAAGCACAGTGGACCAACACTAGCAGATGACATAGCTCACCAAATCAACACAGATTGTGAAAACTTCACACTGGACTTTAAGCATCTTGCAGTGTGTGCCTCTCCATTCTTCCTCCAGACTCTGGGTCCTTGGTTTCCAAATGAGGTTCAAAAGTTGCTCTCATCAGAAAAGAGGACGGGTCTGTTTTTCTTTAGCCCAGGTAAGACACTTTTGACGTTGTTTGTTGTTCAGGAGCAGCTTGACAAGAGGAATATGACATTTGAAGTCCATGTGCAAGATCCATCTGTGTGTGGTGGCTCTTGATGCACTGATTCCAGCCTCAGTCCACTCCTTGTGAAAGTCCCCAACACTTTTGAATGGCTTTTTCATGACAATCCTCTCCAGGCTGCGGTCATCCCTGCTGCTTGTGCACCTTTTTCTTCCACACTTTTCCCTTCCACATAACTTTCCAATAATGTGCTTTGATACGGCACTTTGGGAACATCCAGCTTCTTTTGCAATTAACTTTTGAGGCTTTCCCTCCATATGGAGGGTATCAATGATGGTTTTCTGCACAACTGTCAGGTCAGCACTCTTTCCCATGATTGTGGTTCCTAGTGAATCAGACTGAGAGACCATTTAAAGGCTCAGGAAGCCTTTGCAGGCTTAATTAGCTGATTAGAGTGGGACACTTTGAGCCTAGAGTATTGAACCTTTTCACAATATTCTAATTTTCTGAGATTGTGGATTTTGGGGTTTTCATGAGCTGTAAGCCATAATCATCTCAATTATGACACATCACAGCTTGAACTATTTTGCTTTGCATGTAACGAGTCTATCTCATATATTAGGTTCACCTTTTAAGTTGCATTACTGAAATAAATGAACTTTTGCACGATATTCTATTTTTTTTTAGTTTCACCTGTACAATGGGCATAGCTAGTGATAGCTTCTGCTGGCTTAAGCTCATATCAGAAAATTGAGCTGAATCATATCTGGTTAAGACTTAGTTGGGAAGCAACCAAAAATCCAAGGACAATAGAGGAGAGGTCAAATAAATAAAAGTTAGAAAAAGATATAAAAAAAAACACTTGGGTACCACTGCCAAGAAAATGCAGACTCTCACAGCCTTACAAGTGCAACAGATTTTATCCTTCCATATAGAACAAATCACAGAAAATGGCAAGAGGTTTGCAATCCTAAATTTGTCTATAAATAGATGGTGTCTAAAAGCAGATTTCTTCCTAGAATGTTTGTGCAGAGCCATAAACTTCCTTCTAATAAATATCATTGACCAGCGCTTTGAAAAGGCCATTCCTTGGCTGATCTCTTTTCATCCTAATGGCATGGAGGAAAGCTTGATAGAACAGAGTAATTGAAAAAAAGGTTTATTTGTTTGGGAAAGATTTAGTGTATGATACCTGACAGCTAATGAATGCAGTGATACCTTCTTAACTGTGCCAGCCAATACAAATGATTTCAATCAATTAAATTAAAAGTATTCAGTAAATCTTACAATGAGCCATTAAGCAAATTTATTTTTTTTTCCTTTTCTTTTCTAACATTTCTGATAAAACATTATTCCAGTCTAGCTATTAATTTATTCTGAAGCCATAATGGCAATTGAAAATGGCAAGGGAACCCTTAACACATGTAATATCTTGGTTCAAACGGAACACACAATGTGAGGGGAGGTTGGAGGATGAGGTGGTGATCCATTGTTGTCCTAATTTAACTTTTTGTTTAGAGGAAAATAGCTGCTCAGAAGGCAGGACATTTTGCTGCCTGATGTAAACAAGGAGAAGAAACACAGAGAAAATATGTGATTGTGTTTTCTTTCTTTCTCTTTCTTTCTTTTCTTTTCTTTCTTTCTTTCTTTCTTTCTTTCTTTCTTTCTTTCTTTCTTT
>NW_020769335.1:7559278-7572557 GCF_900518735.1 Pseudonaja textilis
CTCCTCCTCCTCCTCCTCCTCCTCCTCCTCCTCCTCCTCCTCCTCCTTCTCTCTCTCCTTCACCTTCTCATTAACTTGAGTTCTTTGCTCGAAAATGTCATCTTTGAAGCCAATGATTCCTATCTGTAAAATGGACATTTTCCCCCAATTGTCTTCCCAGCTATATGTCAACCTCAGAAGGCCACATTTCAGCCTTGTGTTTGATATGTAGCCTATTAATAAACTCATTACTTGTGATGAAGTTGATAGACTTTGCCCTGAATGTTTTTTTTTTGTTCTGGTTCTGTAGCAGCTGCACAGTTATACTTAACTTGTGTCACTCTAGGCAGCAGGAGTCTTATGAATGCTTCAAATAGTTGCAGGTCTTCAGTGACCTGAATGCTGTCGAAGACCTTTGTCTTTTTGTCATAGAGACTTTTTTAATCCCAGCCCTTGCAATTTATCTGCCTCTCTAGGAAAACAAAGGCAAAGGTTGTCATGTAACTAATTCACTAGAAACCTTAGCCTATGGTCTACTGTATGTTTGATAGTCTAGAAGCTGAACTTTAATAACCTGAAGAAGTATAAGGCAAAATAATTGATGGCATAGATTAAATTTGACAGAAGAAAACTGCATATACAGCTGTATTATTTGCAGACTTTGCAGGCATGACTACTAGTGGGACACTTGCTCAATTGATGAGTTCCTTTCATGTTTTGGCCCTGGTGGATTTAGTTGGCAGTAGAAGAAATCTTTTAAACAGCTGGTAAGTTGGACTTCCCACCTAAGGTATATTCCAAATCCTGTGGAATGATAAGTTAAGAGATAGACAGAATTTAAAATGCTGTTTAGGCTTCTGGCTGTTCCGACCCTTAGTTGCAAAGCACAATCAAGAAAGCAAGATTCTCACTGTCTTTCTTAATAAGCTTTAAAGCCAAGATGTTGGAGTTCAGAATGCTGAGAATTGTGATAGATAACTCCTTTGTTAAATGCCTATGGAGATTCTTAGTCCTCCAGGTCATGGTTGTTTCAAAGGTGCTGTTTTCAAGAGGCAACTGGACTTTCTGTTTTTTTCTTTGAAGAAGTTTTGCTTATCATCCAAGAAGTTTCTTCAGGTCTTGAGATCAGAGACAGAGCTGAAGAAGGTTCTTGGATGAGAAGTGAAATGTCTTCAAAGAAAAACCAGAAAGTCCAGTTGCCTCTTGAAAACAGCACCTTTGAGACAACTCCTTTGTTAACGAGCTCTTTAAGTTGAGATCTCTTTGATTCTATTTTTTCCAGAAAGTCTGCACTCAGAATACATTTTTGTAAGCCTGCAATGAGGGCACCTTCTATTGAATGTAGGTTTGAGACACTCATTTTTATTTTTATTTTTTAGACTCACCAAAAGCTCTTACACTGACATTGTGAGAATGACAATTATAGGGTACAATGCAGGGTCACAGCTTCATGTGATGAGCTAAAGGTAAACACAGATTGTACACCAAGGGAGATAACCTATACTTTGCAGATATTGGTAAATTACAATTCTCCAAAGCCTCTACCCTATATGTCCAATTAGTTTCTGCCTGTCTGGCATGATCCAAAATCAGATCTTTCCCATGTTTTCTATACAGTGATAACCATTTTGCAGAAAAGAAAAAGTGTAATGTGAGATTGGAGCCACCTCTAGGGAAGAACTACCTTGATTTAAGTCTACCTTTACCTTTACATGGATGGCTTTGAGATGTGTCTATCTCTGTCTCTGATCCCAGATTCCTTAACCAAGGTATGTGGCTTGAGAAGATATACCACTTTGAATTACTAGAGGAAATGTGGGATATAAAAAAACTGAATAAAACTGGGAGTTCAGATTCAACTGAAGAGTCCCTTCCTTCCTTCCTTCCTTCCTTCCTTCCTTCCTTCCTTCCTTCCTTCCCCCCTTTTTCTGTTGCAAAACACAAGCCAAGTAGAGAAAAGGACATGTGTGTACACATAATGTATATATATATATATACATTATATATATATAATATATATATATGTATATATATACAAAAAATATATTTTGCACCTTAATCATTCCTGGTAATTTTATTCATGGAAACTGTTAAGAGGCTGGGTACTATGTGATAAATACTTTAAGTCAAATCAAGGTGCACAAATTACCTCTACCTTTTGGCTCATTCCATCTGAATGATGTATATTGTGGCAAAATGCTCTTAAAAACATATGCATTTGTCACAAGGAATGTCTGTACTGTCTACTCTTTCTTGTGTTCAAGTGCTTTTCCTGTCTAACATCAAAAACAGTGTGAGAAGTTATATCGTTTCAGGAAATCATTACATGCAAAGTAAACCCTGATGGAATACAATTAATTCAGGTATAATTTCCCCCCTATTAGTTATCAAATCAGAGGTATTTATTTACTTTCTATTGGTATACGTATTAGTCTTAAGACACAACCTCCTTTATTGAAATTAATAGTGTTTTAATAATTCAGAGCAAATGAAACACCATGAAGAAATCCTGAGGCTGATGTATTATGGGCACAAACATGGCTCAGAATGCTGCATTATTATCTACTCAATTTTAATGAAATGAGAAAGGAAAAATAATAAACTGTACTGAGCCTATTAAAGCTAAAGAGCTTTAAATCATAGGGTATGTTTTTCACTTTAAAAAAACCAGAAACAAAAACTAGCAATGACACACTAGTTTTACATGTCTGTAATTATCCGTGATTCATACCAACAAAATGTGTGAATAAATAAGTTACTCACAGAGGAAGCATAATATGTGAGTAGGTAGGATAGGTAGTTATTTGGGTTGCATTTATTCATCTCTCCTTCTCTCTGTCTTTTCACTACATACCTTTTTTGATGATTAATTATAATGGACTCTGATTCTTTTATAAACTTTTTGAAGAAATGTGACATAAAAGACCAAGCTAGGTAGCAGCTGGAAAGTTAAACTGTGTTAATGGTTGGATGAGAGATGATTAAAAAACCCTAGAAATATGGTCTATACTAGAGGTGGTATTCAGCAGGTTCTGACCACTTCTGAAGAACTGGTAGCAGAAATTTTGAGTAGTTCAGAAAACTGGCAAATACCACCTCTGACTGGCCCTGCCCCCATATATTCTCTGCCTCCCAAATCCCAGCTGATCAGCTGGGTCTTTTGTTGCCCTGCACAGGAGAAAAGAGCTGGAAAGCAGGTTAGTGGGGTAGGGAGGGAATGGGGATTTTGCAGTAACCTTCCCCTGCCATGCCCACCAAACTACACCCACCAAGCCACACCCAAAGAACCAGTAGTAAAAAAAACAAACTTTGAATCCCACCACTGGTCTACACATGGAAATCAGGTCATCATCATCATGTTCATTATTTCTTTTTGCCATAAAAAGTGTATGGCTGCTCATCTTGCAGTGACTCTGGCCAGTTTATAGAAGTAAAGCCCCAAATGCAGAAGACAATGAAGTCCCACTCCTCTGATGACAATAATCAAGCTAACTACTAGATGGTTTCTGTCACCCTGGGGTCCTCAGGCCCATTGGCTTCAGGGTCTTTCAAAAGAGTGTCAAGGTGGGGGATAAGCTCAATTTTATTTCTGCAGGGATGATGTTCCGCAGGAAGGGAGGCACCCCCTTCCTGGTCCCTCTACGCTCCATTGTGCAGATGAATTCATATCATTACCAAAAATTCAGGAATCACCATAATCCACTTGAAAGAATCTTGATGCTATAAAGAATGGTCTAGTAAAATGAGTATATGCATATGCGCAAACAGAAGTGGGCTGATGCCAGTTTACACTGGTTCAGGCAAACTGGTAGTTAAGATTCTACGCAGTTCAGTGAACTGGAAAATCCCACTTCCTGGATCTGCCCCTGCTCATTTTTCAGCCTGTTTTTGACCATTTGGGGACCCCCAAAATGCCCCCTAAATGGCCAAAAACAGGCTGAAAAATGGGCAGGAGCGGGGCCAGCCAGTGGTGGGATTAGCCTCAACTGGCTGAATCCTACCTCTGCCTTTGAAGTGATTGGGTGGGAGGTGGGGCTGGATGATGAGTAACATCATCCACCTAGTCACATGAGCAACCAGCCATGTCTCCCTAGCCAGGTAACTGGTTGTTAAGTTATTCCAATCCCACCACTGCACACAAATATGCATACATATATGTTCATGCCTTGGAGACTAATTGATTCCAGATATGAACTCATAACTCCTTGAACCTGAAGCAATACTTCTCTTAGCATATGATTTTTTTTTCTTTCTTAATTCAACAGACACTAAGAAATCCCAGTTCCAGTATAGGAACATCACCTTTTCTTTGTACAGATAGGACTTGAGACATTTATTCATGACTAGAAGGGAATACTTCCTTTAGATGCTGGCAAGCTCTGTGAACTAGAAGTTCCTGAATATCTGTTCAGTAAATGAAATTTATCCCGCCACCATCTGAAAGACAATATTGGTCTTTTAAAATATGGTCTCAAATTAATTTAAGGTGCAAATGTGAAGGTGATCATCCCATTATCTTCATGGTACTTTTTTCATAAACTAATTATTCCCTTTTTTTATAACTCTGTAATCCCTTAATTTGGGGTAGGGTCAGGGTGACTGGATGGAGCTGAGCTTTTACTCTCCAGATGCCCTTCTTTATGCCACGTGGAGTTCACAACACACTTTTTTTTTCTTTGTCCCCTAGCAGAGAGAAACATCAGCTTCTACCTAGGATTGAACTCTCAACCTTCTGAGTGTGAAATGAGCATCTTCACCACTAAGCCACCATGCCACTCTCTCATATGCTTACTGCTGAGAGGGACTAAACTGAACATACACAGAGTATATTATCATGGGAAAATAAGGACATGAAGAGCAATGATATTCACAAGAAGGGGTGCTCATTAAATCCTCCTTTGCATGGATTTAGCTAGTCAAATCATGTGCATGCCTAGGAAGGAAGTGGTGGGAAACTGCCAGCCAAACTGGAGGTGAGGTCAAGTGAGGATTTAGCCTCGATTCCTTACATAGTCACAAGAGACATAAATCTGACCCCTCTTCCCCCTAGATCCATGAAATCTTATTTCCCTGTTCCCAGGGAAAGGCAAGCAGTCTGGGAAATCTTGTAAAATAACTTGCTGACTTAGCTTGTTCATATGTGGCTCGGGTTGCTTGCCCCTGACAGGAAGATACAAACACAGAAGTTCAAACTTTGGACTGTATTCTCCTGAGATTTATTAAAGAGGTTTCTAGACATATTAATATCAGGTTTTAATTCCATCTTGTTTTCACTTTTCCACTTCAGTATCTGACAAAGTGTCAGAAATATAGTGATGGTGGCTAATGCCATCTCCTCATAAGAAAAAAAAAATGTTGGAAATTAGATCATTAAGGTTTTGATACTATAAGAACAAATCTACTGTAACTGAGCCAAGTATGTGACATGTATCTTATGGAGAAATAGTTGCTGAATCTTGAAATGAAGGATTCTGAAGTTTATTTCAGATTTCACTTTCTTTCTCTTATAGATGAGTATGGTCCTTTGAAAACAATCGGGGGAAATTGGTACATACTTCTCCATTTACTTAATAACTGCATGATTTGTTTTTCAGTCTGATCACAAGTTGTTGTGCAGATAACAGAACATTTTTATTTAAAGATTTATGTGGCAGGCCATCTAAAGCAACCCTGGGAGGCTCACAGCATGAAAACAGTTTAAAAACATTTTAAAAAAAGCTGCTTTCCTACATCATTTTGAACTGGATATTAAATCATGAACTTGTCATTGATTATGGACTGGAAGCCTCTCTTGTGAGCTTGTTCTAAAGCATCAAAAATATATACATTACTCTAATCTAAAAAGACCCTCAGTGTTGTGCTGGAGGAATAGAATTCATACCAAATAAGATAATGATAAATCAATTATCCCTATCAACAGCTGCAGCTATGCTTCTTTCTTTACCAAAACATTGTAATTGCTTAAATTCTGGATAGCCTCCCAAAGCAGCTAGATTTTCAATGCCTTTCCAAATGCCTTGAAAAACGACAACTACCCATCCCTTGGTACATAATGTTTTAAAGGAGGGCAGCCTCCAGAGAGAATGCCATTTTTTAGCTGTCTCTTAATCACACCTCAAGATAAGTGAGGACCTTCACCCAGGGGTGGGCTTCAAAAATTTCAGCTACCGGTTCTCTGCCCGGTTGCTGGGAGGGCATGGCCATGATGGGTATGGCCTAGTCAACCACAATGGGGAGGGGATGTTTTGTCCTTCCTGGGCTTCGGAGGCTTTCCTCGAGCCTCCAGGAAAGCGAAAAGGTGTCCCCTGGGCTCTGGAGGCCCTCCAGAGGCCAGAAATTGGCCTGTTTTTGGTCTTCCGGAACTTCCAGGGAGCCTGTTTTTTCCCCCTCTTCGAGCCTCCGTATGGGCCCTGCATTACCTTGCATCCAAAACAGGCCACATGGAGACTCTTGGGAAGAGAGGGGTGAGGTGGGAGGGGCCAGCCAGGGGTAGGATTTGGCGGTTTGCTGAATTGGTCACAACATTACGGATTCAACTAAACCTGGGCAAACCCGTAGCAGCCTATCCCTACCTTCCCCCTCTCTTCTTCTTTAAACTAAGTGGACAGAAGCTTTCTGGAAAAAGATGGTTAAATACTTTGTTTCTGAGCCATAGAGGGCCTTACAGACAATGGCTACCACCATGAGTTGCACTTAGAAACATGTCAATCACTCGTGCAGTTCTGACAGCAGTGTGTTATTTGACCAGTATAACAGGGCTGTCTCGTTAGCACATCAATTCCTTCATTTTGCACAAGGAAGCTTCTGGGGGAATCTTCCAAGTTAGCCTCGTGGAAATGCTAATTTATCTGAAGTAGGTTTTTTTTTCCTTGTTGTTTAATAGGTCTTTTCCAGAACTAGAGATTTTTCATGCTACCATTGTTCCTTTATTAAAGGAGTGGTACATGGCCTAGAGGTGAAGCTCTCGCCTCACAATCAGGAGGCTGTGAGTTCAATCCTAGGTACAGGCAGATATTTCTCTCTCTTGGTCACAATGAGAATATATCTGCTGAACAATACTCTGCATTGGTGGCAGGAAGGGCATCCAGCCAATAAAACACTCAGCTAGCTCCATTCAGTCCCCCAGATTCCACCCCGCAAGGGATTATGGGGTTGTTAAAAGAAGATGATTGTTCCTTTATTAAAAACACAATTCTTCCTATCAAAAACACATGTTCTTTTCAGGAAGAACTTTTACAAACAAATTATTTTTAGCTGGTTTTTAGGAATCCCCATGGATGGGATTTGTCTATCCAATTTTGGCAGGTCCTGACAATCCATGATCTAAAAATCAAGGGTACATTTGCATACTGTTGCAATATCAGTTTAAGAAAAGTAAGGCACAAAACAGAGGCGAGATGAGCTGTTTGTTACCAACAGCAGATGTTAATGCCTTCAGTATTCCTGCTCCTCCATGACAATCCATTTATGTGTGGTAGCCATTATAAGACAATCAGAAGCAAAACATTTACGGATCCTCATTTCTGTCCAGTTTTGTCTTCCTCTGTAAGAATCAGCTTTGACTTTTCCCACCATTTCAATTCTGCATCTGTGAATCCATACCACCTTGCAACTGTCATTACTGCTACAAATAATCAACACTTTTGCCCGTGATCTTCAACAAAGCATTGATGTCAAACATGAATTGAATTTCTTTTTCTCCTGTGCCATTAAAACAAAGCAAAACAAACCCCTTAAAACCGATAGGCTACAGAAGCCATTACCTTCCTTTCACAACACAAAATATTTCTAGTGTAAATGTCATGCTGTTTGGAAATCCATAATTAAAGTAAATACAATCACAATATAATTGTTGCTGTTCAGCCTTGGATAGCCAATGAGATCGAACCCAATGATCAAGACAAATCAATGACTATGTAGCAGCATTGCCCACAAAACTATATTCAGAGTGCCTACTTCAAGTAATCATCTAGGTTCATATTAAGTAAGTGTAGCCTTACTAGAGGAAATGGAGAGGTATGAGATGGGAGATGGAATGGGGACTGGGAACTTCATTGGCTAACTTATTCATTACAGCATTGATGTGGAACTTATCTTCTCTTGGCTCTGACACAGGGCAATATAGCTCTGATTACATCTTAGTAAATGAAATGGACAGATAAACTATCTAATGCTCTCCTAATTATGCCCCAGGAAATGTAAAGCTGGTTTAAGAAAGAGCCATAGTACAAGTAGTCCTTGACTTAAAGCCATAATTGGGACCTGAAACCTGAACTGCAGTTGTAAATCAAGGCACACCCACAAGATTGGATTTATTTTTTCTGACATTTTCCTTCAGCAATCGCCATGACCATTAAGTAAGTCCATTCTTTTGATATCCAGCAAAAATGTTGCAAATTCATGGTCATTGAATCCAGCTGTATATTTGAGCCAATTTGCCAAATGCCCAAAATGTGGTTGTATGCGTGTGTAGGTGTGTGTGTGTGACATTTTATGATTTACAGGCTGTAAAGCAACTATTCTGAGGTTGTCATAACTCCAAACACTCATAAAACTACTGGTTGTAAGTTGAAGACTGCCTGTAGTATCCATCCAGTTTCTATATATTCAGGTACATTATCATATGGCAATTCCTGACTGGCTTTGTCTTAGATCAGAAACTAAGTGTGAGTAGGTTAATGTTTGGATGGGAGACCTCCTGGTAGAAACTCCATTGGTGTGTTTGTAAAGTCTTTGGGAGTTGAGTTTGACTTGAAGAAGAGACTATACTTTTAATATCGAACAATGAGATTGTTGCCAGGGATTGGCCTGCACCAACTCTTCCATGAGACATGTAGAATTGGAGCTTGATTTACAAGCACCTGAGTATGGTATCGATTCCACTATGGTTTTCTTCACCCAGAAAATTTGTGAAGTGTCACCAGGGGTGGGCTTCAAAAAAACGTAGCAACCGGTTCTCTGCCTGGTTGGTAGGTAGGCATGTTCATGGTGGGTATGGCCTAGTTGGCCTCCTGCACCACGGCAGGAGTGGGAGCATTTTCACCCTCCCTGGGCTCCGAAGGCTTGAGCTTCTGGATCCCAGGGCCCATTTCCAGCCTTCCTGAATTTCCAGGAGGCTTATTTTTGCTCTCCCTGGGCTCTGGAGGCTTTACTTGAGCCTCTAGGAGGCCCGTTTTCCCCCTCCACATGCTCCAGAGGCTCTCTGGAGGCCAGAAACGAGACCATTTCAATCTTTCCGGGGCCTCCAGGAGGTCCATTTTTCACCCTCCCCAAGCCTCTGCGTGGACCCTGCACTTACCTGGGATCCAAAATGGATGGCATGGAGACCCCTGGGAGGGGAGGGTGGGATGGGCAGGGCCAGCCAGTCATTGCAACTACCTGTTTGGCAAACCAGGTGTAAAATTAACATCCAGTTCACACGAATTGGTAGCAGCCCACCTTTGAGTGTCACTTGGTTTTGAAGTTTCAAGTAATATCTGGCAGGGTAGAAAGCAATAAGAAAAAAATAATTGACATGGTGTTGATTTAGAACACTAAGCTTTTCACCGCTAAAGCTGTCTGATGTTATATTCCTGTACCACCAGATCTAAGCCTTGTTTGAATACGATCATGAACCAGCATCAGCAGGTGAGACAAGTCATTAAAAAGAAGCATAGAAGAACTATATTTGTCTTCATCTACATCTATATCCAGCATGGAGAGCAAGAGAGCAAAAAAATGCAAATCTGAAAGGAATTAGGAAAGACATAAAAGACACGTACTGTAACTATAGAGCATTAGACGGGTTTAGGGATCTCTACAGAGCCGAAGAATATAGCCTTTGTGCTGCCTGCATGGTGGTGTTCAGCTTCAAAAGCAAAACGATGCAATCAACAAAATGCTTGCATTGTAAGCATGCATCTGTTTTTCCCAGTGTTCATCTGGAGCCCAATTTCTTATCAGACTTTCGAAGCCATTTGGAGATTTATAGCTGTTGAGGACAATCACAGCAGGAATAAGCTGTCAGTGAACTTTTAAGGGAGGCAGAGAGAAGACCAGGAATCTTAAGCCCCAAAATGTGTTGCCAGGGCCCAATTAAAACAATCCATCTTTTGTCCACCAGCTGCACTGACCACGGTTTCAGTACAAAGAGTTGCTTTGTTAAGAGCAACAAGTCTTTTAACTCCTTAAGAACTGGGGGAAATCTTGTGCCTTCAACCGGTTGTTAGGGAAAAGTCAGAATCATTACTTGTATCTCGGCCATCTGGCTTTGGAAAAAGTTTCCTGCAAAATGTAAGAATCTGCAAGCAGAGCGAGGTTACTGACTCAATTTGTGCAATGGTTATTTCAGCAAATACCCCCCGTTGAAATGTCAAGAAGCAATGACTTGGTCAAACATTTATGAAATTGACCCAGCAATCTAATGAGACAGGAAGTCCTGAAAATAGCTCAAGTTCTTGGTAACAAATGCTCTGATCTGAAATCACTTCCTGGCCACCCCTGACATATAATGATTAAATGACATTTAATTTCATTGCTTAGGGGAGATGTATGCTCCCTGTTCTCAACAGGATTTCCCCTTTCCAAACACACACACACACACACACACACACACACACACACACACACAGAGAGAGAGAGAGAGAGAGAGAGAGAGAGAGAGAGAGGCACAGAACAACTTTCACAATAAAACTTTGGAACTGAAAATGAATGCCAGAACTGAACATAGGTTAAGCCATGTATGGTGC
This sequence comes from Pseudonaja textilis, assembly GCF_900518735.1. The sequence goes on from NW_020769335.1 coordinate 7,569,985, forward strand.
CAAAACAAGGAAAAGGAACAGCCAGCAAATTAGAGCATGTTTAATGAATCAGAGCACATTTAACTGTCTAGAACAACCTAGTTAGTAATCTAGGACAAGTTTCTTTTTCTTTTTTTGATTGTACGTTACTTTTCCTTCATTGGGTAGCTGACATTGTGGCATGTTTCTTTATTCGCTGCATTCCTTCTTTCTAAAGACATGTGTTTTTTTTTAACCTATTAAGAATAAACTTGGAATAAACTCACACTGAACAAGTGAAAGTCCTCTTTCTCCCTCCTTCCCCCTCTCTCTCCCTCCCTCTCCCTCCCTCCCTCCCTCTCCCTCCCTCCCTCTCTCTCCTTCCCTCCCTCTACATTTGGTGTTAAAATCCTTTCCACGCAGGTTCTTCCTTCCGAGGATTGTGATTCTATGCTTAGATTACCCAAAGTCACCATCTGCATTCACTAGCAATTTATTTATTTTTTGGTTGTTTACATGATTTAGCCATGTCCGACTCGTGGAAAATGTTCTCCATGCTACCCTGCCAAGTAGACCTTCTTTCAATTATTAAATGCTCAACTTTGTATCAGATTTGATGTTATCAAGCCAGCCTGTCCTTTGCTTGCCCCTTCTTCTTGTTCCACGAACCATTCCTAGCATCACTGCCTTCTCAAATGAATTTGCATGCATGCCATGCCCAAAGTAAATCAGACATAGTCTTATGATTTTAGCTTTTTTAGAGTAATTTATTTTCATACTGTTCAATTTATAAACCCAGTTTTGAGTCTAGTTTTGTTTACTTTGCATGCTTGGTTTGCTTGTTTTTAATTTGGGACATTGAGAGAAGAAGTCTAGTCTAATGGAAAGAAGGACTAGGGGTGAGATGATAGCAGCGTTCCAATGTCTCAGGGGCTGCCCCAAAGAAGAGGGAGTCAAGCTATTCTCCAAAGCACTTGAGGGCAGGACAAGAAGTAACAGATGGAAACCAATCAAGGAGATAAGCAACCTAGAACTAAGGAGAAATTTCCCGACAGTTAGAACAATTAAGCAGTGGAACAACTTTGTGGGTGCTGCAACACTGGAGGTTTTTAAAAAGATGTTCGACAACCATTTGTCTGAGGTGGAGCAGGGTTTCCTGCCTAGGCAGGGGGTTGGACTAGAAGGCCTCCAAGGTCCCTTCCAACTCTGTTATTCTATTCTATTCTATTCTAAGATCAGGGAGCATTGACCAATGCTTAAAAAGCTGTGTTGGTCAGAAGATGGCCATTTTGATCAAATGCTAAACTGACATTTTCCTCCACTTCTTCAGTCATTGTTGATTGTTGATTTCTTTCTCTCTTTTCCCCAGCTTGTTATCAGATCACATAGCATGAAGCCAGCTACAAAGGTGATTAACATGTTAATTGTGCTGTCACAAATTGCCCTACATCAGAGATTTTGCAAGCCCACAAATATCAGACAAGCAGCACGTTGTCTTTTGAAAAGGATATTAAAAACTGGGTGATTTTTTTTTTTAAACATGCTTGACTTTCTCAATCAGGTACCCATTTGTAGTGATAACCTTACCTGACCCCAATTTTAATTGAAAAAAAAAAATGATTAAATCATGTTACTGCTGGAACACAAAAGGCCAAAGATGTATTTATACAGTACAAAGGATCATGTACAAATGAAAATTAATCTGAGCTTTTAGTGTGTATAAAACCTTCTTGCTCTTTAAGGAAATCTTTCCAAAACCTCGTCAGATCCCGGGCACATTATTTAGCCTTATCCTATAATTAATAAAGCATCAACATTTAAGACAGGAGTCCCTCTAGGGAGCATGCTGGAATAGGGCACCATTGAATTTTTATTTTTTTTTTACAATTTTTCCAGGCCATGTTTCAAAATTATTTTAAAAATGGTTCTAGAGTGCAAGTTAGTAAAATAATTTTCAAGTGTTGTAGAGAATAAAGTATGATAAAAAAAAAAAAAAACAAAGTGACTAATCACTTTTTTGAAGCTTCCAAAGACAGGAGATTGTATCTTAAATCCAGAAATTACTAAAGTATTTTTTTAAAATATGTCTTCTCATTAAAGTCTTTTATTTCTTCTATCATTCTTCCAACTATATATAAAAAAGACAAATTTAGAATCCGGGTCTTTCTAGGATATTAATTAGGTTGAACCAACCATCCCACAGGTGTCACTCTGAACACACCAAATTTAGAAAAGAAACAGGATTTGAAAAAAATCGTTGGATTCCATGCCTACTATAATCTAGCCCCTTCTGATCACTTTTTCCAGCACTGTGTTACACATATATCATTTTTCTCATGCCATGGAAGAAAAAAGTCAACGAAACCTTGCCAAGAGCTTAGTAGAACATCTTGTCAAGCCTCAAGTAGCTATCAAGGTCAAGAAAGAACCTCATAAACTTTAGCATGCTGTTTTTAATGGCAGAAATTAGGAGGGAAAATAGAATTTTAAAAACAGCAAGAGCCCTTTTTTGTACATTTAATCAAGTAGACTTTCTCAGAACAGATTGAATGCTTTCTTCATGTATCTATCTATCTATCTATCTATCTATCTATCTATCTATCTATCTATCTATC
>NW_020769335.1:7572567-7604921 GCF_900518735.1 Pseudonaja textilis
ATCTATCTATCTATCTATCTATCTATCTATCTATCTATCTATCTATCATCTATCATCTATCTATCTATCTGTTATGGTTTATGAAATCAGCCACTTTATGTTGTTTGTTTTCCATAGTATCCCAACACATATACACACAGAGACAGACAGACACGGGGAGAGGGAGAGAGAGAGTCTCCCACAAAGATCTATAGTTGAAATTTCTATATAGGACAGACTAGCACGGGATGGGTGGGTGGGGCCAACTATTGCCAGAATTACCAATTCTCTCAAACTGGTCCATACCAGCTGAATCCTCCCTGATTAAAGCGAGCTGCAAAACAATCTGCTTTTCCAGAGACATGAACATGCATGGAACCATCTCTTTAATCTATCCCCGCTTTGCCATTCATACTCATAGCACTTGAACAAGTCAAAAGATTTGACTTGTGTGACATGTTTTCCATATTATTGCTTTGTTTGTTTTAAATAATTTATTTTGATTTGATGAGAGCAAGCAGTCCCAGGAATGAATTTGAGATTGGGGCAAGGAGCTAGCAGTCAGCTTATTCTTTTGAATGGCAATGCTGAATCTGAGAACAAAACGTTTATGGTTTATTTTTGTTTTAATGTAATATCAGATTATCCAGTAACTTGGAAATAGTGATAGTAAACAAATAAATTGCAAGGTCGAGTTGCAAATTGGAATACATCAGCAATACTGAGAATTAATTTCACTTTATCTCTATTCCGTTTTGGCAGCCCTATGAAGTTGACCAGATTAAGAAACAGACTCCCTCAGGAACATCGATAAAATAAGCTAAAAACAGAATATTTCAAACCTGGCTAGCCTCTGGCCCCATCACTTTTTTATCCTAGTGAATCAGATAAGATAACCTGAGTCTGTTTGTATTATTATTATATTCTTCCCAGGAATTTAAAACAAAAATGTTATAGCCCTCTTGGGTTATAAAATAAGTCTGTCTGTCTGTCTGTCTATCTATCTATCTATCTATCTATCTATCTATCTATCTATCTATCTATCTATCCATCCATCCATCATCTATCATCTATCTTCTTCCCCAAACCTCAAAAACCTTAGACTGTCTACTATTGAGACTGTAGGAGGCGTGCATAAGCACACCAACATGCCTACCATCCCTGCCCTATTGTTTCTTTTATTTTTCTTATATGTATCCATTTCATGTATTCATAACGATGTTTATACTTATACCTGTTATCTTATAATCACTTGACAAATAAAATAAATAAATCTACCTCAAGGTCATTTCTCCAACTATAGCTATCTATTCCCATATTTAAACTTCTACTTATTTGTATAATTAGTTTCAATTTTTTGCATCCATTGGACATTATTAAGCATACTGTTTGTCAATACAAGATTCTGTTCTCCTTCATCCTTATAACTTCTGAAACGTCAAAGAAACATTGAACGATAGTTGTGTGAATTAAATAATAGAATAATTGCACAATAACAAATAGATACAATTGACTAGGAATCTGTCAATATAGTCATCTACTTAGATTTTTCCAGACATGGTATAGATTCTGTGGGCTGTTTTGTAAGGTTTCATTTGAAAAACATGAATTTGTTCAAAATGGGATTTTTAATAGGTACGTGCAACAATGGTGTGAATATACCATTTTTTTTAAAAAAATAAAATTTTACCCATGCCTACCACATACCTTAGAAGGTTTATGCTTGCAGCAAAAAAATGAGAATAAGAATACATTATATACTTGGAATTTGCAAGAAGTCCTTGTCTTACTTTTCTGCCTGCAGGCTAGCCTAATTTTGGTGCATTCTCGCTCTTTTATGAGTTTGTTACAGTACTTAAGAAACTTGCATGCTACTTGCAACAATTTCTTAACATTTCAAATAGCAGGATTTTTTTTTTTTTTAAACTCAGCTCATGTGCTCTGCTATGGACCATTGACTGTACTGTAATTCATAATAAAGACAAGAAATAGGCCAGATGCAAAAAGAATGCCATTGTTGGGCTAATTGCTTAGATTTTGCTGTGTCACATTGTAGCCAAGACTTATATTATGTCATGTCAAAATGGTGGGAGGGAGGGAGAAAGGAAAGAAAGAAGGAAGGAATTTGAGAGGGAGGGAAGAAAGGGAAGGCAACGGAAGTGGGGGGGAAGGAAGGAAATTAAAAAGGACGGAGGAAAGGAAAGGAGGGAAGGAAAGAAGGAAATTAAAAAGGAGGGAGAAAAGAAGAACGTTAAAAAGGAGAGAGGGAGGAAGGGAGGAAGCAAGGAAGTTAAAAAGGAGGGAGGGAGGGAAGGAAAGGAAATGGAAGGAAAGGAAGGAAAGGAAGGAAATTGTACATTGCTTAAAAAAAAAACTTTCTAACAGCACTTTTGCAGTGGAAGCAATTAGCCAGAAAAATAGTGGACTCCTTTTTAATCTGTATCCATTCTATGAGTGGGTGGTATTGCTAAAATTGGGCATCTTTCTAACCCTGCCTAGAAATATTTGAATAGGACTCATCTACAGTATGACTATAGTGCAAATCAAGCTGTTCCTTGTCCCCAGTTTCACCTCAGTTTTACATTCCCGGCAGATATGATGAAATGAGTTTCTTGTTATCCTATCTATCTCATCAGTTAGACTAAAAGATTAATAAAGCACAACCCCAAGAGGAAGACAAGTTACTCTATTTCATGTTTCATATGAATTCAGCTAATGCAGATATTTTCTGATACAAAAAGAGAGAGATCTTATTGCCGGTTCTATTTTCATTCTTCCTTAGCAGCGGCAATCTACCCATGTTGTTTTATTTTGATTTTAAACAGAATTTTTGTCTCTATAAATGGTGATCTCTCTCGAGGTATTTATACCCATGGTTGGGTAAAAATAGAGATGAGGCAAAAGCTGAATAGAATAGGCTAGAATAGAATAGAATAGAATAGAATAGAATAGAATAGAATAGAATAGAATAGAATAGAATAGAATAGAATAGAATAGAACAGAGTAGGGATTGGAATTAGAATTGGAATAGGAATATAACAGAATGAAATAGAAAAAGAATATAATAAAAAAATAGAATAGAAAAAGAATAGAATAGAATAGAAAAAGAATAAAATATAATAGAAAAAGAATGGAATGGTGTGGAGTGGAATGGAATAGAGTGGAGTGGAGTAGAATAGGATAGGATAGAATAGGATAGGATAGGATAGAACAATTAAAGAAGAATATTTGTAACTCATGGTTGAAATGACAGCTCCTTGGTGCTCTCTAAGGTTCCTCCCAATTCTGTTATTCTATTATATTGTGCCATCATTTCACAAATGGCATGATATAATAACAGAATAACCAAACTGGAAGGTTTTCTAGCCCAAATAGAAAACTTTGGCAGTTTTCTAGTCCAACCACCTACATAAGCACAGACCTATACCATTTTCGACAAATGGCTATCCAATCTCCTCTTAAAAACTTCCAGTGTTGGAGAATTCACAACTTCTGGAGGCAAGTTGTTCCACTGATTAATTGTTCTAACTGTCAGGAAATTTTTTGTTAGTTCTAGGTTGCTTCTCACCTTGATTAGTTTCCACCCATTGCTTCTTGTCCTGCCTTCTGGTGCTTTGGAAAATAGGTTGACCCCCTCATGCCTTGCAATTAAGCCATGGTTTCACACGATGGCCCTTGTTTCCTTGGATGCCCAGGCAGCTGATGAAATAAACGGTGATCCACCATTTTGCGTAATATTAAATGGATCCATCTTTGCTGTTCTTTTTCTAAGACTATGATCTTCATGACTATGTACTTAGTTTTGCAATGGAAGAGCTTTGCACTGTGAAACCAGAATGAATTGCAGTATTTAGAGATAAGTAAGTCGAATATTCCCAAATCATGCAAACAAATGTCTGAGAAAGACATTTCCGTCTGCATTTTTCCTAGATGAGGAAGCATTATTGAGAGAAAGGCACTGACAAATGTGGTTTGTAATGGTCCATCTTCAAGCATTTCTATGAGGCCTCATTAAGAGACTTCTTTCACCTCTGTGGCCGTCTCTCTAGCCAACGTGGCAATTGTACCTCTAGGAACAGATCAGAGGTTGTCTTTCTTGATTTCTTTCCTTTTCCGAAACAACGAGACACAAGGGAACTAGTAGGATCTAATTGAAATCAGAATTATTGTTGCCATAAATTCAACCAGCATCACTAAGCTACATGACAAATAATGAAGAAAGTTGTAGAAAAATAGTTCTATGTTATTATGGTTGTCCATACAGTCAGCCAGATGTATACACTGGATTCATATTTATCTACCTATCAAGTCCTTCCCAAGAACCTGAGATAGGCTGGTATTGTTATCTGATGGTATTAAAGGTATTATTTTAGGATTTAAGCTATTCCAAGTAAAGCTGCCTTTTGTAATTGACCAGTGGTGGGTTTGTTTGTTTTTTCAATGCCAATAGTATTCAAGAGGTGTTCCAGATGTTTAGGATTACACCGAAGGTGCCTATTACTATTGGTACTTTTTTTCTTTCTTTTGCCATAGTCATTTTATCACTGTCTGCAGGTCTTTGTATTTTGTGATTTCCTCCAGTTCTGTTTCTTCTTTTATGTTGTCTCTTGGTATTGCCATGGCCATTATCCAAACTTTTTTTTTTGTCTTCCTTACTGACAGTTGTTAAGTCCTGGGTTTTATGTGACAGGTGCTTGTTTGTTTGAATTCTAAAGCAAATCAGCTACATTTTCTACATTTTGTAGTTCCCACCATTCTTGCTTGCAGGCAATCTAAGATAAGATTTGAGGAACCTGTCGGTTGAGTGTTCAGATGCCTGATAGAACCATATAAAAAGAGACATGTTACTATATGCTTGAGAGGGAAATTGATACAGTCCAGCCAAACTGGTCAATAATTTTGTGATAACTTCAGATAAACAGATTGTTTATTTCTTTCCATTATTTTGGTAAGCCTTTGAAGAAGCATTTGTTAGCTTCAGTATACAAGAGTATACAAACACTCTTTGTCATACTTCATATACAGTTTTAGGTAAGTGACTTTGTATTTTCTGGTTGCTTTTTCTGAGGGCTAATATCATAATGAAAAAGCTTGTAGAGCTGATGGATGTTGTGGTTATGGGTTACCATTAAAAATTAAGCACATAATTTATCCACCACTTTTCAGTTAGGAATTATGTGCAATTGTTAGTCAGAATGTTAAGGTGAGAAGGCTCTATTCTCCATCTACTTTTTATAGAGCACAGAGGGATTCACTTTTGAATAAGGATTCATAGGATTAGACTGACTTTTTCTTAACAGGATTTCAACTTTCATCTTCAAAGGGTGTCTCAAACAAAAATGGGTATCTTGACTCTTGACAATGCACCAAGATCAATGAGAGAAAGAGAGTAAAGATTCTTATTCTATTGACTTTGATAAAAAAAACATAAACCTACATAGAGTTAAGCTGGACACAAATTAAGCACTGTAAAAAAATCACACACACTATTATGCATTCATCTGTGAATGGCAAAGAAAATGTTTCAAGCCAGCACTTGAAAGAGAAGGAGGTATTTTTATGCAAATAAAAATGCTAAACTTATCTTATAATAAAAATTAAATTTCAGCCACAACCATGATTAACACACCAGGAGGATTACGATTTCTGTTAATAAATACTAGGAATTATTGACCCAAAGGAGAATTTTAGTGGTACAATGTTAAGGAAAGTTTTTTTTTTAACTGTAAATGAAAAGTCACATTTGTTTTAACAAACTTCAAATTCATATAAAGTTTCATACATTTAAATGGTTTTATTTTGATGCCTGTTTTGTAGGCTTGTTCATTGTGCACAAACATATATGCTTCTGTATTGGTATTATGCTGTTTAAGAGAGCCTCTTGAAGTGTTATTTGTTCACACATAACGGCACAAAAGTGAGTACTGATTTTTTGTTCTGATTCAGATTAAGAAAATTATTTTTATCATCTATTGTAGTAGGAAATATTAAGAGTTTCATATTTAATAGAGGAAGATGTCGTTGGAAAAAGCAAAGAAAAGAAACTTTTACGTTTTTCTACTTATTGGGAAATAAGTACCAAACCTGACATTTCAGAAGCCAGAGAACTTGTGATCTTGTGTTCAGGAGAAGATCAGATTAAAAGCTGACCTAGTCCTCATGATTTTCTTATCAAAGATCCTTGTTTTTCCAGGATTAAATCATAACAAAAGTGAAAAGAGGTGAAGCAGAGACATTTCATGGAAGGCCAAAATACATAGCTGAAAAGACCCTTTAGAGAAAAATAGGCTCTCCCTACATACACCTTGGCTATTTCTATGCATGGAAGTAGACCACAATCTACTTCTATTAAGTCAAGGGGAAAGCAAGCATTATGGCCCAACTGAGTTTGCAATCTACAACATTCAGTCACTGGAAATTTAATCATAGTTTGGTCTCTTGAGACTTCATCTTCAAATTGTAAGCTGACCTGTATTTGGGAAAATACATTGTCAATAAACTCATAGCATAATCTGCAAATCCTCCAGAAACTACTTATCTTCTCTCCTCTCTTCAACTTTCAGAAAATCAAGTGAACTTTTATGGAAACAGAACTTCATAGATCTGCTTTCTAACAAAACCATCATGCCACACATTTTGAGTTATATTAGTAGGAGAAATTGACCAGTAGAAATAGATGCTATCAGTCAATGTGTTTATTGATTATCGTTGCTTTATATAGCAAGAACTTTCATCTTGCAGATTTTTAAAAACTTTAAATGATGCAAAATTTTCTGATAGCTATGGCATTTTATTGTGTATAATTTACCACTTATATGCTTTGATTGATAATTTGCATCAGTATCTCCTCCTCCTCCTCCTCCTCCTCCTCCTCCTCCTCCTCCTCCTCCTCCCTTATAAGCTAGACGTTTGTTTCTTCTGATTTATAATATCCTTTTTTTTTTTTTTGGTGGGGAGAAGACCAAAAAGAGCAAAGCTAAAAAGGAAAAAAAGAGGGTTAGTTTGGAAGAAACAACATTTTTAATTGTAGGTTTTATAACACAACTGCTATAAATCAGATGATAGTTATGAAATCACTCTCTGATTTGAATTTAATTCTCACTTTTTTTACACACCATGGAAAGTCCTGCAGTGATTATCTCTCCAAAACTCAGACTTGACATTAAAAACTCAAAAAAGTCTAGTTGAAATGTGCTCCTAAAGTTTCTTTGTATTGAGAATAAAATCTAAAACTATTTGAAACTGGGTTCTTTGTGAGGTTGGTTGAAGAAGTGGTAATGTATTATGTGTTATTAATAAACTTTGAGGAAGTTTGAAGGGTATTATTACAAAGGAAGTTCCAGGCTTAAGAAGGAATGGTAAATAGATCTATAGAGGTGGGTAAGCCTTTATAGAATATCTGCTTCTGCCAATTCAAGGTATACTACCCAATAAACAATTTTATTACCCTTCTTCTTAGGAAGCAGCAGGGACAGATTTTGGACCAGGCTATGCTAAATTTCTTGCCATTTATAAAGTCTTAATGTCTTGTTTGCTAAATATCTCCAGGCAGGAACTTATAGGAACAAGGACAATGAGTTTTTGAGTGACCTAAAAGAAGACAAAACCATTAGTGCCAGCATAGCTTATCTGTCCCCTGGATGATTTACTGGCATTTATCTCCATTTAGTGAAGATTGATTAAAGTTCTTACTCGCAGCCAGATGACATGAGACAAATTTAAAGACAAAGGGTGACAAGTGAGTGAAGGAATGGAATTTGCCATGCTTATTTTTCTTCCTTATTATTACAGTCATCAAACCTATGTAGGTCACCCTTACAGGCTTGAATAAAAATGGAGAGTCCTTTCACATATTAGTGTTTCCATTCCTTGATCCTTCTCAAGGGTTTTGGAAGTTTGCTGCAGGATAAACCTTTCTCCTGTGGCCCTCAAAGCATTCAGAGATGTGGGAGCCGCTCAGTTCTTCCAGCTGACCAGAAGGAAGGGACCAAAGCTACCATGCAGTCAATTCTCCATCCCAGGGGTGGGATTCAATCGGTATTACTACCGGTTTGATGATTACATTTTGCGCTGCTTGCCCTGCCACTGTTGGGTGAGGTATGGTTTTGTCCTTGATAGTTTTGTGGCTATACTATTGTTTTCTGCTTGATTGTTTGTCTGGTGTTAATAGGATATTAAATAACCAACATACAGGTGAAACTCAAAAAAATTAGAATATCGTGCAAAAGTTCATTTATTTCAGTAATGCAACTTAAAAGGTGAAACTAATATATGAGATAGACTCATTGCATGCAAAGCAAGATAGTTCAAGCCGTGATTTGTCATAATTGTATGATTATGGCTTACAGCTCATGAAAACCCCAAATCCACCATCACAGGTATAGGGTCTCCTGCTTCATCAGGAGATTTTCCTAGAAGAATTCCAAGGTTCCTTCCAACTCTGTTATTCTGTAAAGAAAACCATAGTTGAAATCCTCCTGAATAGAGATCCGCATGAATTTTCTCAGGATGGCATTTTGTGTCCAAGGAACTAAAAACTTTTTCTTTAGGAAAAATGAATAATTGAAAGGACTTTCTGATTTTAAATGTTTCCAGGGCTGGAAAAATAATTTCAATTTATATCTTACTATCTTTGGGGGATTATGGATCCTTTCCAATTTTCATCAAGCCATGGCATAAGCATGGATTGATTCCATCTTTTCCCTGCCATGGTGATGTAACACTGCCTTCATGTCATTTCTACTCCATGAATGATTCAAGCTTGTTTCACACACAAGTGTTAAAGTAGTATTTTCCAATCTAGGCTTGACAGCTTCCAAGGTCAGCCTGAAGTTACAATCTCTATAGGTTTTCTCAAAAAATGGGATCACAGTTGGCAATAGAGACAGCACTTGTCATACTCATATTGTTCTCCACTGGTTAAAAGATGGATGGGAGAAATAAATAATTATTTTCTACTCATCTCTCCTTCTTCCTAGGAAATGGTGCTCATATATTCTTCATTTCACTTATGATGGAATGTCATCAGCAGATGTCTTCTACATCCCTTTTACTCTAGATGTTGGAAGCTAAAAACCTGCTGGTGCTTCAACACACAGTCAATCCTATTGATTAAATGAGTTAGATAGAATTTGTTCTAAGGATTGCCCTTTAACAGTAAGTTCCATATTCAATATTTAACTTCATATTTGTGGAAACCTAAGTGCCCACCTGATATTGATTACCATATTTTTGTGAGAACTTACTTTGATAGCAGATCAGATTTGATTTTTTTTAATTAGAAAGTTCAAAATTCATTGGAAGGACATGGGTCACTGTCTTGTTAATCAGGGTCAAGTGGCTTTCCATCGTGCTTTTATTTCTCATATGCTGGTTTTAAAATGTATTTTATTGCACAGTATATGTCATTCCACACCCACTTTAATGTTAAGAAAGTTTAAAAAAAAACACTTCAGTTCTGTGAGAAAATCATCTATTTTGTGTCTTTACCTTAGCTAGCATCTCACTTTGTTCTTGAGGAGTTGACACCATAATTAACTGTATATTTTCTGTTACGCAGAAGTGAGATTTAGTCTTGGCTTTACTGTATCTCAAGGTTGATCCCATTTGAAAAATATACACATCACCTTGATAATACCTAAACAGAACAAACTTACAGTGGGATTAGAAGCTAATTCTGTACTTCACAATTGTCTTGATATTAGTTAATTCTTTGAATTCCTCAGCACAAAAGTGATTTTGAAAAGATGAAGATCTTATCTCCATGGGATCTTCTCTTGATATCCACAGAAAGGGTATATGGAATAAAAATAGCATCAGGAAATCTAACTTACAGCAGTTAAAATATGATCACTTTCAATGTCTTTGAATATAAGTAGCTCGGGTCGGTAGTTATGTTGTGGGTTTGAGCTGCGAGCTTGGTAATTTGGTTGAAAACATTTCATTCCCATTCGAGAAGACACCTTCAATGCTCTTTGGATTGTGTTTATCTGGGGGAGCAAAAGGCCAGCGCTCTCCCAGACAAGCACAATCCAAACCACACAGAAGATGGTAGGTAGGTAGGTATATAGATAGATATAGAGGAACACATACACACAAACACACTTTAAATTGTTATTAAGACTATAAATACCAGAGTCTCACTGTGCAAAATCAGAATGGAACACACTAATTTAATAATTGTAAACTGTGTGCTCAACATAGTTGATTAATTTGCTCTGTTGTGGCAGCCTTATTTTGTTTTTAATTTTAGATGTTCATGTATTTTATCTTCAGCTAAATATTATTATAAATTCTGACACAGGAGCAATTTGCATAACAATTGGCCACAAGGAGTAATTCATTAATATGCAACAAAGTGCTAATCTACCAAGTGCCTGGAGCTATTGTAAACTTCGTTTTACCTTTCGATGGAAATTTGTTAGAGTGGAAATATAACTATGTATAATGTTACTAATCAGTCCCAGGGAATACTTAAACTGAAACATCTTTTTTTTTAAAAAAAAAAAAAGTCCTTACTGACCTGTAGCCTCACCTTGATATGCCACGTATAAAAAGGTGGCATGCTGCTTTTAACCACTTTCTTTTTGAAGCATTTGGGGAGGGGGAATCTGAATATTTCAACAATAGATTAGCAACAAAAGTCCTGAGCTCAATTGTGGTTGAGGACTATCTGTATACCAATAGCTGTCTGTCCTTCTGTCCATCCCATCTCAGGGTGTCCATTTGTATTGACTTCAAACAAGAAAGTTTTTTTTTTAAAAAATTTTATTTTATTTATACAAACATTCCATCTTTCATTTGAACAGTGTGTCATCTGAGTGTACATATCTTACACAATAACCATTATAGTTCATACATATTCATTGTTTTTACTTTAATACTCTATTCTTACATCATACTAACCTATATCATATACCTAATTCTTCTAACATTCCCCATCTTAGCATTTTTTACAAGCTCGCAATGTTCACATAAAGAGAAGGCTAAATTGTTGAGTCCCTGAAGCAGTTTGTTGATGGACAAACTGCTTCAGGGACTTGAGTTATCCTGGTCATGTTTATTCCAAAGCTGCTTTTCCAAAAGGCAGCTTGTTTTTGTTCTTGATTTTGCTTTTTTGTTTTTCCTTTGAAAACCTTTTGCTTCTCATCCAAGAAGCTTCTTCCCTTCTGGCTTCATTCATCCAGTACAGAAGAACTTGGAGGAGAAGCAAAAGGTTTTCAAAGGGGAGGAAGGCTAGTTGCCTTTTGGAAAAGCAGCTTTGGGACGTCAAGCAGGTTCTTGGAAGCATCTCCATTTTGGTTAAGTAGATTTGCTTGGTGCATGGGCACCTTGATCTTAAAACATTTTCCCCCTTGGGGTGCTTATATATGTGCACAGATGTAGTGGAGAAGGTTCCAGGTGTGCCTCTTGAACCAGCAATGCAATGTATTTACTAGCAGATATGCAATAGCTTTAATATCCCCCATTATTTCACCAGTGTTGGGAATGTCCAGATGTGAAATGTTCATTGGAAGGCTGCACAAGAATATGCTCTTTTTTTAAGCAGAATCAATTGGCAGGAGAAGATTTTTCTCATCGTTGACATCTTCTGGCCACCTAGGGATCTTATTCCGTTAGAGCAGACCAAGTCTAGCTCTGCAGGATGTGAGAAATAGCTCTGTTGGTCTGTAGGGAACTTGAGATGGTTGTATAGGAAAACAGAACTAATTAGCCAGCAACAAGCAAATCCCATTAGGAGGATAGGTAAAACAGGCAGAAGGAAACAGGAAATGTTAAATGTTTTTTCATTCAAACTAGGCACGAGCATGACAAGGAAGGGATGGAGTATTATAAATTTTCTTTTTTCCTTTCCTTTCCTGTGGAAAGAATGGCTGTTGGTATGAATGGAAACAGCACAGGAGAGAAATCTGCTTATCATTTTAAAAAACAGGACATCTTTTTTTGAAAGTTAAGTTTGAAATCATCCTTTGATTAGCACCATCTTTATTATTCCCTTAAGTGACAAGCATTGCAATCATACACTCTGTGTGTGTGTGTGTGTGTGTGTGTGTGTGTGTGTGTGTGTGTGTAAAAGGTAAAAGTGAAGGAGTCCCTGCAGATATTACTCTGCTAGTTGTTGCCGATATAGGAGAAGGTGCTCATCTTCAAGAACATTGAGCTAGCGCTGTCCAAAGAAATGTCCATGGTCATATGACCAACTGTTTCCTTCCCACTGAAGTGGTACCTATTTATCTACTTGTATTTGCAATGCTTTTGAACTGCTGGGTTGGCCGGAGCTGAGGCAAGGAATGGAAGCTCACCCCATCGTGCAGAGCTCAGGTCTCTCAAACCTGAGTTGCCAGCTTTCCAGTCAACAAGCCCAACATCTTAGAATAGCAGAATAACGAAGTTGCAAGGGATCTTAAAGGTTTTCTAGCACAAGCAGTAGACCCTATACCATTCCCGACAAATGGCTATCCAGTCTCTTCTTAAAAGACTCCAGTAATGGAGTACCCTCAATTTTAGAAGACTTTTCACTGTTTAATTGTTCTCACTGTTAGGAAATTTCACTTAAAAAATCTTAACCACTAAGACATCACACTGCTCGTGTATTTGTGTTTGTGTGAATGCAAAAAACCCTGAGTGTTGTAATTCAGGGGTTGTTGTTTTTTTTGCATTAAAAATATTTTGATTGGTCTATTCTAAATTTTAATTAGAATAATACCCATTGCTTCCTGAAGTATATGTGCATTGTACAAATGACACACTATGTATACACTAAAGAACCCCAATGACTCATTCTGTTGCTTAGCACAAAGTAGACCATAGTAATTATGTAGGTATGTAAGACAGTTTGTTTTAAGTAAAATAAAATTTATCTTGAATAAGTATGAGATGGCTGTGGATTTTTGCTGGCACTGTATGAGGATCACATAAACTGCATACCGTTGTTGTGGCATAATATCAGCTCTGGTTTCCTTTGCTTGTCTAACTCTAGAAATCTAGACTTTACTGGAATAAAGTCTATTTCTAGAGTGTATTTCTATTTTAGTGGATCGGATCTTGGATAATAACTCATTTTCAAGGCTCCATATGACTCTAGAGACCACCAATTAATATTGGGCAGTTAGCCAATTTCCTTCCCATTTTTGTGGGTTTGGGGGTCAAATGAGGGAAGATCCCTGTGACTTTTTGAGATCAAAAGTAGCTTAATAATTCAACTTATGAAGAAATGATATCAAATTCTCTCAGAGTTTCTTCTGGTCTGCTGGTAAGAACAGTTTCCCATTATTCTGAAGTAAGAAACAATATTAAAATTGTAGTGTAATTCCTGAAAAAAAGAAAATAATAAAAAATAATTTATCAGATTTAAACACCCTAATTATTATTTTTTTAAAAGCACACATTCCCCTTCCTATTTGAACTGGGCATGAATCGGGCCAAGAGAATGATTTGTTAGCTAGGTCTAAATTGGAACAAATGTTGCTCATTTTTATAACCTTAACTAATTAATTGTCACCACAGAGACCCTGTATCCTTTAAAATGATAGACAAATGTGGTTTGAAATTCCCTCTGTAAAAATACCATCTCTGTAAGCACACAGGGGATTTCATGGTGGTTATCCGGCAATTGACCAATCCAATTTTATCTAGCATGGGAATTGAACATCCTGTGAGAATCCCTGCTCTGATCTCAGGTAACCCCAGCAAGAAAGCAGTAAGAAATTTAGAACTGAAAACATTTCAGAGGTTGGAGGCAACTGAAGTTGCTGAGCAAGCAAAAAGAAGTAGTAGTTTGCAAGAATCATCTCTTGTAAGGAACCAGGGCTGTTTTATTTATTTGTTTGTTTCTTTGTTTGTCAAATATGTACAAGATAACAAGTATAAGTATGGAAATAAACAAGAACAAAGGAAGTAAATACAGATAAATGGGGACAATAAGTTGGTAGGCACGCTGGTACACTTATGCACACCCATTTTAAGGACCTCTTTGGAATGGGGTGAGGTCCATGGTAGACAGATTGAGGTTGAAGCTGTGAGGATTTGAGGCTGTAAAAATGGAGTCTGGTAGGGTGTTCCAGACATTGACCACTCTGTTGCTGAGGTCATATTTTATACAATCAAGTTTGAAGTGGTTTACCTTGGGTTTGTATCAATTGTTTGCCCAAGTATTATTGTAGTTGAAGCTGAAGAAGTCATTGACAGGCAAGATATTGTAGCAGACAATTTTGTGTACTATGCTTTTTCCCTCATGCAGTGTTCAGCGATGGGTTGGTTGCACAAAATCTGCTCAAAAACTTTAACATTGATTCCCAATGGAAAGCCAAATGGGTTGCTGAATGTCCAGATGTAAGAAAACATATCAAATGATTCCACACAAAAAAATGCCAGGCTTTGAACTATTATGTCAGCAATCCTATCCTAAATAGGATTCACACCTTACACGGTGTCTTCTGGGGATCATTATATAAATCGGGTATAATATTCTCCCCTGGGTCCTATGTCAAACTGCAAATCACATCATAACCAGGGCATATATCACTCATGTATCTGATTTTTTTTCCCATATCAACGATGCTGCACTTCAATGGTTAGATGGCCTAGACACAGGTGTTTGAATATAGATCTTTTTAGCATTCACATTTTATTTTATTTTTAATCTAGGCAAAATTTTAATATAGCAAGTCCAATCCAGTACGATATGATATATGCTAAATAAATAAGTATTGGTGCCTTTCTGAAAGATGGATTTTCAAGAATGTTTCCAACTCTGCTGGAAAGATGTGAGTATTGGGGGATATGTATCTGAACAGCTATGGATTTTCATCTAGTTTCTATGAACATTGGTCAATACAGAACAGGCATATAAAGGTTCCCCTAGTCATTTCCAGCTCTAGGGGGCACTGCTCATCTCCGTTTCAAAGTCAAAGAGCCAGTGTTGTCTGAAGACATCTCCGTGGTCATGTGGCCAGTATGACTAAATGTCAAAGGTGCACGGAACGCTGTTATCTTCCTACCAAAGTGGTCCCTATTTTTCTACTTGTATTTTTACATGCTTTTGAACTGCTAGGTTGGCAGAAGCTAAGACAAGTAGCAGGAGCTCACTCTGTTACTTGGTGCTTGGGATTTGAACCACCAAACTGCTGACATTTCTGATCGACAAACTCAGTGTCTTAGCCACTGAGCCACTAAGTCCTTTCAGAACAGGCATACATAACCTTAATTGAATAATCAGAAACCATTGCTTTTCTGAAGATTAAGATCTTTGTGATTTTGGTCTCTTATCTTCTCCTCTCTCTCTTTCCCTACCTCTTTCCCTCCCTCCCTCCCTCTCTCCCTCTCCCTCCTTGTCTCTTTCTCCTTTTCTTCTCTGTCCAGCACTTTCCCATCTTGTGCTGGCTGGAACAAGAAACCTGAACACATTCTCAATGGGAGTCAACTCTCCTTTGGCCCAAACTCAATTTGGATGGAATGTTTTTGATGGCAGACAGATAGCTTTTTGCCTAGATTATCTACCACATTTCATTCTGAATGCAGAGGAAACTCATTTGCAAGATACTCTAATTAGCAGCTAGCTTGATCAGTGAAATTTTGAAAGGAGTGGCTGGCTAGCCTGTTCCTGGACTTGCAAAAGGTATTGTTCCCAGCAGCTGGTGTCATCTACTTCAAATGTGGACCAGATGATGATAATCCTTCATTAAACAAAATTAAATACCTGACTAAATTGATAGCCTTGATGTTGTCACCTGCTTATGGAGAGGAGATAATCCTTGTTATATTTTATAGTGATTTTAAGGGAAGAAAGTTGTAACTGATACATCTGAAATAAGATTAGATTTCCTTTCAATTGACTTAAAACTAGAAAGATGTTCTTGACTGTTGTTTTAATTTTCTCAGCCTAAGCTGCAAATAGCAACATTTTTGTTAGCCTCAGGTGAGAAGTTGGTGGTGTAAAAGATATTTGTTCAAAGGGACAGATGGTTGAGTAGTGGTTGTAAATGATCAGTCACTGTTATGTTGATGGGAAATACTGAGCTACACATTATTTGTGTTCCTTAGGTGCATTTTCTGAAGGAAATACGTTCTCAATACCCACTGAGATAAGAATATGCCATCTTGAAATGAACGAGATTTACCCTTTAAGTAGAACTGTGATCTAAACAGTGGTGGTATTCTACCAGTTCGGCCCGGCTCTGCCAAGCCAGCAGTAGCAATGAGCACCGAACCAGTTCTCTCCACTGCTCAGCTGTTGGGCCCACCCGCCTGCCCAGGCTCCTGTAGTCATCTTTATTCCCTGCTTTTGAAGTGCAGCTGCTTTGCATGGCACGCCAGAGTGCCATGCGGCAACTGCTGAAGCAAAAGGGAGAGTGCAGGCTTGCAAGAGGTGAGTTGGAACGCCTCTGCATTTGCACAAAGTGTGTGTTTGGTGTGTACTCGCATGCAAAGTGTGTGCACGAGTGCAAAGCACGCCCACCAAGCCACACCCACTGAACCAGTGGTAAAAATATTTGAATCCCACCACTAGATCTAAACATACAATATACAGAAAGTTGTCAATTCTAGTTATGGGGTGCTTGGTGCTCTCTGAGCTTGGTTTTCTTTCAGATGTTTCCTTATCCAAATAGGTTGCAAAGAATCTGAAGATGGTCAATTTTCTGAACTGATTTGCAAATGTTGGAGATTACCTTTGACTTCCTACACTGCTTACCATTTGGATAGCAATTCAGCCATATTACCAGTGAATACTTGTAGGTAGATCTCTCCTCAGGATCTAAGTAAGAAGAAAGTAAAGCTAAAGGAGTCCCTGCTGATTTTACTCTGCAGGTCAAAACTTACTTTAGGGGGCAGTGCTCATCTCTATTTCAAGGCCATTGGCCCAGCATGTTGTTGGGTAGAAGCACAAAGTCTGCAGTGTATATCTGCCACATAAAAGTCATATTTTATGAGTGCCAATAGACATGATTCTTCCAGCTCACAAAATTCAGGGAGAACCAGATACAAAGGCAATGGAAAGCAACATCAAATCCTTAATCAGGAAAACCTATGACCACAAACCTAAATCTCTGACCTGAGATTTTATGAGGTTGCAGAAAATGTGTTCCTTTCCTTCTTCTCCACAGCACATATTTGCTTTTAGTCTTCATTCATTTTCTGCTAATGTCATTTTTGAATTGTTCTGCTCATCTAAAAAATCCTTTGCAGGCCAGTTCTCCAGGTGGTCCATCTAAGTGTATATTTCTAACTGTAGTTTGGCACGAACAAGAGACACCAGCAGGGCTATTATCTTCACATCTACTTGGACTTAAGCCCCACTGAGCTCAGTGGATGCTATGCTCATATAATTTTGCAGACGATCGTAGTCTAAAAAATATTTATGAACACCATAAAACTCTGAGATAGAATTAGTGCTTCCTTAAATGCATGGAGTACAATCTTGAGTGAGTGTGTGAGTTAATTCAGTCTGACTGAATGTTCTTACACATTATGGAGGTAGGCCCTGTTTTGATACAATTTCAAAAAGCTCCCCTAAAAGAAAAATTATCAATCTTAGTTTCTCCGCTGGAAATTGTACGCCATCTTTTTAATGAGCACCTTCAGTATTTTATCTGTAAATTAACCTCTGCTAATCCTTCCTTTTCAAATCCCTTCAGAAAACATTGCAATTTGTTTGGCGATTGGTTGGCTGAATTTATTGTATCATGCTTTTGGCAAGTTTCAGAGGGAATTATATGAAGAACGATAATGAGTTAGATACTTGCAAGATTGCAGGAGCTCTTGGGGGATTTCCAGCCCGTTTTCTTTGTTAATCAGATATGTGTTTTTCTTCCCTTGCTCCACAAAGTGGTTTGTGCACACCAAGGACAAAATTTAAGTTCTGAACTAATCAACTCTTAAGAGGCAGAGACCTGACTAATTATAATTTCCCCCAGCTTCTTTCTTGTCCCTTTGTAATCTCGGGAACAGTTTTTACACCTTGTCAGGCATTCAGGAACTTCCATCTGTGCATTTGTGAAATAAACCCATCTGTACAGCTGATTAAAAATTGGATGTAATCCACATTCTGCCTGTGCTCTGATCGAGAAATGCTGAAGCCGTTGTTCTTATTAGAGTTGGGTATGGAATGCAATGTAGAAGCTAATGCTGACAGGATCCCCATTTTAATGCACTCATTCAAATTGAATAATAGTCTGAAATGAAGACATGAAAACATTAAGTCAGACCAATTATAAAAACTCCATGTTTGCATTTACGGTTGTTCTTGCTGCAGTACTTCTACAATTGCTACTACCCTATTTCCCCCAAAACAAGACCTATCCCCAAAATAAGCCACTGCCGGGAAGTAAGGCAGGTGTCGGGGTGTGGGTAGCCTGACTGCAGAGGCCCTGAGGTAATAGCAATAGCACTTAAACTTATATACCGCTTTATAGTGATTTACAGTCCTCTCTAAGCAGTTTACAGAGTCAGCCTTTTGCCCCCAACAATCTGGGTCTTCATTTTACCAACCTTGGAAAGATGGAAGGCTGTCTCAACCTTGAGCCTGGTGAGATTTGAACTGCTAAATTGCAGGCAATGGGCAGTCAGCAGAAGTATCCCGCAGTACTGCATTCTAACCATTGCACCACCACGATAAGCCAGTGTGGGGCCCATGGGACAGCTCCACCCTCCCTCCTCATGGTGTCAGCACTGTGCACCATGTGGCCTCCTGTCCCACCACAAAAAAAGCAGAAGTGGGCCTCCCATACATGAAAAAAAAAAAAAAGACAAACACCCCTCCCCCCCCCAAAAAAAGCACTTTTGGCACCCAAAAGAAAATGAGACACTGTCTTATTTTGGGGGAAACATGGTATGTACAACCAAGATGAAGATGCCAAGGTGATGATATTTTACTACCTTTTAAAGTCTTTTATTTCATTCATTCTCTTTTGCTTCTGAACTCTCTGCAAAAGGGGGGGCGGGATTTTTATAAACATCTTCCTAACAGATAACTTATGAGCATTATCACTTACTAATCATTCTGGCCCAAACACAGTGTAGATGGCAAATCATCTGATCTGGGAATTCAAACATCCAGCAGGCCATGTCTACAGTTTACCTGCAAATCTTGAAATATGTTAGATAAATCTCAATCAATCCAGGAATTTATTTATATGAAGATACACATGCTGTGTGGATCCCACTGCTACTTTCTGCATATCAGAAGGGTGGAAATAATATTAACAGGTCAAGTAAATGAAATCAATACTATAGTTTTATATTGATTGGAGTGTGTTAGTATAGTGCATAAACCTAGCAAATACTGGCATGACTGATGCTGTTGCTATCAAAGTGTGGCCCTCAGTAATAAGAAACTATTTCAGTGCATCCAAAAAGCATGATAAAGTTTGCACAAATTATTTTCCTGCATATAGCTTCCTCCGTAACAACTGTTTTAGATGCATCTTCCCCCAGTCATGTAAATCCTTGAATTTCATCTTAGATAAATGAAAAAAAAAAAAAAGTCTGACTGTGGTGTCTCCCCTGGATGCTTCCCCAGTTCTTTCTCCAGCTGTCAGCTCAGAGGAAATGAATGTGTTGTTCCCACCATCACTTCCCTCTCTGCACTGTGCTAAATAGCCAGTTTCTGGTGCAGCCCTTCAAGAAGGGAGAGGCTTTCTCCCCATGAGTAATCTGGATTATCATCTCTGATTTTGCCTTTTCGCTGACCTATGTGTTGCTGGATCAATTGCAGAAAGCAGTTCCTCTTCCTCATCATGGATGGGCTCCAGCTGCATGCTTTTTCCACCTAAAGCCTCAGAGCTGTCCTGCTGCAGTTGGCATTTGATCAGTGGTGGGATTCAAATATTTTTTTACTACCGGTTCTGTGGGCCTGGCTTGGTGGGCATGGCTTGGCTTGGTGGGCATGGATTGGTAGGTATGGCAAGGGGAAGTTTAGTGCAAAATCCTATTCTCTCCCCCACCCCACTAACCTGCTTTCCAGGTCCGTTCTCCTGTGCAGGGCAACAAAAGAAGATCCAGCCAATCAGCTGGGACTCAGGAGGCAGAGAATAGATGGGGGTGGGAGGTGGTATTTTCTGGTTCTCTGAAGTACTCAAAATTTCCGCTACCGGTTCTCCAGAACTGGACCCCAACACCCCTCCAGTCTGGAACTGGCTCATTTTCCTCCAAGCTGAGATCTGGAGAGATAACTGTGTGTGTGTGTGTGTGTGGAGGAGTCATCGTAATGGCTGGTCAGATTCAAAGAAAATTAAACAAATGCATGCAGGATAAAACTTTTGGTAGGCTCTAATCATAGATGTTGTAGTTTACCTCCAAGATCTAAGGTAGGGTTCTGCGTATCATCAGCTACCGGGAGTATCCAGTGGGAATGGCCCTTAAATGCTTGTCAACTTGCCCAAAACTACTATGGTTGGCCCTTGTGCAAAATGGGCCTTTGGATTCAGATTGAGGCTTAGTTTTCTGATTTTCTATTTTTGATGGTGGAAAATAAAAACATGCTTGACAAATGCTTTGTGAATGGCTCATCATTAATCTGGAAGAAAAGATACATGATATTCCCTGGTTGTTTAAAGTGTATCCTGATAAACGTGAAAGGAATGTTCATGGTAATTTGATGATTCTGTTGGTTGGCGGTATGAAAGTTGTTTTAACATTGGCGCCTTGTTGACAGAGAATCCGAAGAATTTGCAGCTGAATGCTACAGAGATGCAACCAAGAATATGGAATTTATAACTGACATACAAGGTATTTATCTTAGATGGAGAAAATGGAGTGAGCACTTGCAAGTTTTACATACATTGTGGACAATTAGAACAGGTGCTCAAAAGTGAGGAAGTGATAGAGACATGGAAATGCTGGTGGAAAGACCATAATTATTGTGTATTCTGATGTTTCATCAAAAGAAACAAAAATGTCTATGCAGAGCAATCTGCGAATGCCCACTTTAAAATATATATATATATATATATATGGATATGAGAATTGGATATGTCAGTAGAAACATAAAAGTAAATTGAATGCAGTAGTAATGGGGTATTTAAAAAGTATGTGCAGAAAGCAAGAAGAGTTTGGGTCAGTGATAAATGGGTGCTGAAGATATGTGCTTGGGATATAAAATAGGTTGGATGGTACAAAAGTTGTTGGGTATATGTATACACCAACTAAGTTTGGGTGAATAAATATATAAACCTAGGTTTAAGTGTTTGTAGCTTTAAGCACCAAACTGCAATGTAATTAGCTAATTAAGGGTGCGGTTGCAAGCAGCAATAAAAGGCAGTAAGAGAAACATAACAGCACTGGTCCCTGGCCCTGGTCTCTCTGCTCTCTGCCTGCCTGCTGCTTACTCCTGTTTGAGACGTCTGCTTGATACTGTTTTGCTGGCTACTGTGCTGGATACCGTTTCTGCTGAACAAAATGACTATTCCCTTGGTGAGCTGATATCCTGTGAATACTCAGCGTTGTCTTCGAGAGAAAGGTATCGGGAGGAGAAGATTTACAAGCAGATAAGGACATAGTACTGACTAGTTAATGGACTAAGTTACTGGATGGATATATTTGTGAATGACATATGGACTGATTGACAATGCTTACAATCTGAATGGATTAAACAACTATTTAAAACAACAAACAGTGTTTTGTCTCCAGTGTGTGTATACTCTTGGGCCCAGCCTCTCTCATTTGGCTGCCTGGCTTGACTGCTGCTGCATACTCTGCTTGGGGGTTTGTCCCCAAATACTAACATAAGTAATGCACCAAACTGGTTTGGTCATAGAAAATGAACTAAGCCCTAGTGGCACAGTATTGCAGGCAAACACTGCCTACAGTCTAGAGTTCGATCCTAACTAGGATTGGTATATAAGTCTAAGTGCTATTGCTATTGCTAACCGCAGAATAAATATAAGAAGGAAGAATGAATGGGTTGAGAAGAAAGGAAAGGATAAGATTGTTGTGGTTGGATGGAACTGATGACATCTTCAAAAAAATGAGCAATTTTTTTTTAAAAAAAGCAGAAGGCAGTATATTAATTTATATACAACCTGTTTCCCTAAAAATATGACCTACCCTGAAAGTAAATCCTAGCTCAATTTTTACATGTGTGCCAAATATAAGCCCTACCCCCCCAAAAAATAAGCCCTAATTAAGATCCTGCCCACTGCAGAGTGCACGGGTAATAATTAAGCTAGGGTGCAGATGGGGGAGTTGGGACTGCCCTACTACTTACCTTTGGAGACTTGTAGCCATGACTGACACATGCCGACACATGCCTTCCCTGCCCATTTCTTCTGCAGCCAGCAAGACCGGCAAGGCTTTCCTGAAGGCCTCTGTAGCTGATAACAAAACTCCAGATCAATCTGGAGCTCTCTAACTGACTGCAGAGGCCTTCAGGAAAACCTTGCTGGCTGCAGAAGAAGAAGTGCCTGAAGGCCTCTGACAGTGAAAAGGAGGGCAGGGTGACGTGTGCAAGTGAGTCTAGTCATGGATGATATTCCCCCCAAATAAGACCTGGTGCCTATTTTGGTGGCAAATATATATATATAAGACAGAATATTTTTTTTGGTGGGGGGGAACACGGTAGATGTGGGAGAACATAAAATGATTAGTGAGGACAGAAAGTTATGGAGTTACGTAGTAAAAAGGTTTTCTTTTCCTGCCTTTATTCTTTTTTTCCCTTATGTCAGTAATGATTTTTTTTGTCCTTCCTGAAACAGAAAAGCATGCTAGATATATATTTGTCTGCAGGGTATGTTTGATGGATGGATATGTATATATGTAGGAATGTGCATATATCTGTGCATGGATTCACACATCATTACATGATATTTCTCTATCATTTGTTAAACTGGATTCAGTTGGCTTAAAGAGTTGTATTGAGCCATTTTGTTCCATAGTCTAGAAAGTCCTGAAACTTCCCTCCTGAAAAAGCTCCTTTGGGACAACCATGATCTGGGATGACCGAGAATCTCCATAGATGTTCCATAGTGACAAAACAAGGGATGAAGAACATAATCCAGATAATCCTGACAAGATTGTTGATAAGGGTGTCATAATCTCCCAATCTCCCAAAAAATATTTTCTGGATTTTTTTTCCAAAGAGGAAACCCAGATTTAATCTCTGACATCACGTGAATTAGCATTTGCAACTCCAGCTGAATTCATAAGGACTGCACACACAAACAAAAGCACACATGCACACACGCACACTGTACCTTGTGTATTGAATTGCAACAATTTCCCAACCAGCTGCAACTGTGTCTTTTTAATGTTAAGCAAAGGGCTGCAGGTGAGGCTTTGTAAATATGAACATGATATTCGGATGGGGAAATACTCTAGTAATTATACACAATAGAATTGGAGCCCATCAAGTGCAGAACAACTGAATAGGGTTGTTCTGATTTAAGCACAGTATTAGCAACAGTGCGTCACTTGGTGTATTGTGACCTCTCCTCTGTGAGTTTTTAAACAAGAGCCCCAGAGCTGAACAATATCCCTATGACTGATACTTGGCTTAACTTAATAAATATAGCTGTTTCATTTATTAAGCATGTGACTCAATCTATAAATGAAACATCTGCGTAACTTGTTTCCTATTATATTTCTTGATGGGTTATATTTTTTCTAAGATCTGAAACTTCTCTCTTATCCATTTCCCTCACTGAATGGTTTCCATTCCAGATGCCAAATGTAACTCTCAGTTTCTCTTCTTCCTTAACATTTGGGTTAGGGATTGGCCCATCAACGGGCAGCGTGTCATACCATAACTTAGATAAAGGCTCAGTTATTTATATCATGATAACGTAGGTAAACATTCAGTGATTTATATCAAGCCTTCAAGTGTCCACCTGCCTCAATAGCAGTAACTCCGAGAGGAATTTCGGAGTCCTGGTGGACAATCACTTAAATATGAGCTGGCAGTGTGCTACAGCTGCCAAAACAAAGCCAATGCAGTCCTAGGCTGCATTAACAGAGGTATAGAATCAATATCATGTGAAGTGTTAATACCACTTTCCCATGGTAAAACCACAGTTGGAATATTGCATCCAGTTTCTTCTCACCACAGTGTAAAAAGATGTTGGGATTGTAGAAAGTGTGCAGAGAACAGTAACAAAGATGATTAGGAAACTGGAGACTAAACATACATGTAGCATGAATTAGGTATGTCTATTTTAATGAAAAGTAGGACTAGGGGTGATATGATAGCAGTCTTCCAATATCTAAGAAGCTACCATAAAAAAAAGAGTGGGTCAACTTATTTTCCAAAGCACCTGAAGACAGAACAAAAAAGTAATGGATGGAAACTAATCAAGGAAAGAACCAACCTAGAACTAAGGAGAAATTTTCTGACAGAACTATTTATCAGAGGAACAACTTGCCTCCAGATGTTGTAGATGCTCCAACACTGAAGGTTTTTAAGAAGAGATTGGGCAGCCATTGAAATGATATAGGGTCTCTTGCTTGAGCAAGCTTTCTTCCAACTCTGTTATTCTGTTATTTCCACAAGAGGCAGATGACTCAACCAACTTGGAAAGAGTTGAACAGAAGGTAGGGATAAGGAATAATTTCCAGCAATATTATAAATCTTTCCATACTGCTCCTTTCCCCCTCCAAACTATCAACCTAGTTACTTCGGCAGTATATGAGTATTTATTTATCTAACATTCAATCTGTCCTCCTCTTAAAAAGACACAGATAATAGATGCTTTTGTTTTTTTGAATCACAACATAAAATAGCTTGACTCATCCAGTGCCTCACCACTGTGGGAGAATCTCATGACATCAGCAACACTGCATTGGTAGATAAATATAAAGAGATATACAAGATTGTTGTTTAACTACGTAAAAGAATACAGCCCAGAGAGGTTGAGTGCGTAAAATTGAATGCACTGATAAATGTAATGGTGTATTATTTTTCCTTCCCAATGTTTTTAACAAAATTCAGGCGGACAACTCTGTCAGTTGAACCAGTTTGTGTGTCTCATCTGAGCTCATTAACGCTTCAGTACATTGGCAAAAGCCTTGTTGATAGTTATTGATTCATGAGTTAGTGCCTACAGAATGTATCCACAAGTGCTGAGCCTTTAACAATCCTGTCTTCTAACGCAAGGCTCTAGTAAATACTTTTTTTTTTAATTGTGTTCTTGCCCTGAAGATTCAGTAAATTTAGGCAGTTATTGTCCTTTATTTTTGAAAAGTTAATAATCTGTGGGGTTTGAAGTGTTCTCAGACCTTGGTTCTTTGCTTGTAGATGCCGCATTAGGTACCATAATCAACTCAAATGAGTACACTCACTTATCATCAGTACATTCACTCCAACTGATGAGTTTGCCTAATTTGATAATAAAACATCTGCAAGCAAACAAACTCAGACAGCACCAAGAACTCCACAGTCCAACGCTGAGCTGCAGAGATTATCTTCTATTGGAGTTAGTACTCTTTGGTTTCAATATAGAAAGTAGTACCTGTTTCCTTGGATAATATCTAGAGATGGATGCAGCACACATGAGCAGAACTTAAGCTGAGTGGTGCGGTGGCCTAGAGGTGGAACTCTTGCCTCACAACCAGGAGGCTATAAGTTTGATCCTAGGTAAAGGCAGATATTTCCCTCTCTGGATATAATGAGGGTATAACTGATGCATATAACTCTGCATTGGCGACAGGAAGGGCATTCGGCCAGTAATCAATCAGTTCCATTCAGTTGCCCAAACTCCACCCCACAAGGGATTATGGATTCATTAAAAGATGAGGAGGAGGAACAGAACTTAAACCATGATACTGTCAACTAAAGAGATAACCCTTTGGTCTTTTTAGCTGCCAGAAAAAGGGAGCGGGGGAAAACAAGGCATTCTTGAAATGCCTCAGTAATGGTTGGAGCATAAGAAGGTTATTGGAGAGCATGATGGATGACTCTTAGAGATGGATGTGTCCCATTGGAGAAGCCACATCAGGGGGTGGGGGGAAGACCAGGTGTAATTTAGTATCGGCTGCATCCATCTTACGCCAACATGGCCACTCCTAATAAATCAATTTACGATTCTCTGAGATGCGGATAGAGACTTTTGATTTGAACGAAGGTGGATTTTTCTGGAGCCCTTACAGATACTTGTTCTCAGAAATGAAAGCCGAGCAGTTCCTATCATAGTAGAACCATCCAGACTAAAATACTATATGAACATTCTTTGACCTTGGGAATGGTAGAAGCATTTACTAGCAGACAAGCGGTAATTGAATATGATAATCTGCATAGAATACAAAGTTTTTCTTCCATATACTATTGTTAGTCTCCAATGTTGACTTCTTTAGATAGGCATTTTAAAAAAAATGATCAAATTTTAATTATGTATAATATTTCCAAGTGTTCCAATATATTTTGATTATCCACAATGCTTCCTGAAATGTCCAAAAATGCATTTATTTATTTTTTTTTGGTAGTAGATGGGGATATCTTGAGATGATGCACAAGAAACAGGGGGAAATGGCACAATTAAAATGTTCATTTAAGGTACAATATGAAACTGTGTTCGACCTCTACTCACAGTGAAATTAAATTGCAGATTTCAAGTTCAATCTTTATCCTTGCAAAGTTAAGCAGTACTAATTGTTGTAAATTACTGGCAAGAGGAAGCGTAAGAAATATTAATTCATGGATTTTTAAAAATTACTCTTTTATTTTATTTTTCAGAATTTATTTTCCCTTTTACTACTTTAAAATATAAAATACAAAAGCAAATGATAGGAAAAGTAGGGGAGGAAAAGGACAGAGAAAATTGTAGAAAGAAGGGAAAAAGAAAGAAAACACATTGACTTCCAACTTCCTTTGGTTGCAGTAGAATAAGAAATAACATCGAACCTCAACTTTTTACATAATAGACTTGTGGAGGTGGGGGGGTTGCATAATAGACTCTGAAAAAAATTGCAACTTTGATGTTATACATGTTCATGGCAGCAAGATTACTTTATGCACAAAAATGGAAGGACACTTTAATTCCCACAATGGATGAATAATTGCAATAGCTGATGGAATTACAGAGATGGCTAACTTGATTGCTTTGATAAAAGGGGAAAAAAAAACACAAGTACTTTCTACCTGGAAACCATTTCTGGACTTTATGTTTGAGGTGGCAAAAATGATAATTTGATTTTGACTTTTACTGATTAGATAGTTCTGAGATTAGATTAGACAGAAATGGCTAGTTTATACTATTTCATGGATTTTTTTTTTCCATTTTTTTCAGAGATGTTTTTCTTTTTCTCTATAATACCTTAAACTAAAATGTAAAATATACCCTTGAAGTTACTGCTCAGGCAGAATTGTGAAGGTATATGAACAACTTTCTTTTAACTATTTTGCAATATTCATATTTATTGGAATATAACATGGAAATTTCTTATAAAAGTCCTTCTTTATTCAGTTCAACTCCAAAAGCAAAGCACGAATCACGTAACCTGTAGTTGAGAATAAAAGTAGATTGAAGTGGGAGTAATCTCAGTCCCAAAGGATTAATTTTCTCAGCTGGATCCCAATTAATCCATAGAGTTGTTAAGCCCTGTTTTAATTAGACCTCTTCCTCTTAAAGTAGTTCTTGTTCCTCATATTGCACTTTATTATTTCCTTTACTGGAACCCTGCAGACTGGGAAATGATGCTTTAATATACTCTTGTTTGTTTGATTGCCGATTGATGCTTAATGAAGATGGTCCCTAGTAGTCATGCAATTGTGGTATAGAAGATTAAATATAAATATTATCATTCCTGCTGGAATTAGTCCAAAGCAAAAACTAGCAATGATTTTTGCAGTTCCCCATTAAAGGAAGATAGTATATGAAGCTGTGTGTGTCAAGGAAATCTTGACTCATCATTTTAAGAGATAGAGAGAAGTCAGATATCTTGATAAGGGGAGAGAAAAAAAATCTAGATATATGTGTCTATGGAGATTCTCAGTCATCCAGGTCACGGTTGTCCCAGAGATGCTTTTTTCAAGAGGCAACTGGACTTTCTGGTTTTTCTTTGAAGACATTTTGCTCCCCATCCAAGAAGTTTCTTCAGCTCTGACTGGATGGTGGGTAATGGAAGGATTTGAACTCCTTGCAGACAGCTGGACATTTGCATTCTTTAGTGGGTCATTAAAATCACCTGGAGGTTTATCTGTATCTTCAGGGTCACCTGAGTGGTGCAAATGGGTGTGGAGCCTTCTTCGAACTGTTGAAAGGACAGTGTTGTAGATTGGGAGATAGATGATGTCATATCCCTCCCCTCTGTTGAAAGAGGACTGATCAATTTTGACATAGATGGCCTCTTTGACCCCTCTTTCAAACCAGCTATCCTCTCTGCTTAAAATATGGACTTTGTTGTCTTCAAAGGAGTGGCCTGTGTCTTTTAAATGCAGGTGGACTGCTGAATCTAGTCCTCATGTGTTTGTTCTAAAGATATATTATTGCAAACTGTTTTGGAATTATTATTATTATTTTCAAAATAGTTTCCCCCCCCCCCCCCTGAAATGCTGCTCTAAGGGGCCTAGAACCTTGCAAACCAAACACTATGTAGTGAATCACTAAAGGCTGACTTCAAGCAAACATAGCATTGGTTTGAATCTAATTGAAATAATTTCTGGGTTGCCATAACTATCATTTAAAAATGGGGAAATCCCATGCATTCCATAGGATTCTCTGAATTAAGTCAACTCCACTTCAGCAAGGCTGGGTCAATTTTCTCTCTGAGGTGGCCTTCCCATCTGAAACAGAGATCAGAAAGAATCAAGCATCTCTATGCAATTTCAGTAGTTTTAGAGATGTTTTTCAAAGATCCTGGAAATTCCTCAAAATGTTGCCATGTGCAAACCTCCTTTAAAAGGGGCCATTGGCATCTCAGAGCAAAGGTATACATTTCATCAGAAGTGGAATTCTACCAGTTAGTCCCAGTTTGGGTGAACCGGTAGCTCTGAGGATCAGCAGAGAGCGAACCAGTTTGGTTTGCTCTGACGATCAGCTGTTTGTCCCACCTGCACCATCTGGCTCTAGGACGTGCTTTATATCTTGTTTTTTAAGCTCAGCTGATTTGTGCGGCACAGTGGATTGTTACATGTCAGCTGTTTAACAGACAGGGATTGGTGGAGAAGGTCATTTGCAAATGCTCTGCGGGTGCGCAAAGAGAAGTGCACACTCACTGAACCAGTGTCAGCTTTGGAAGCCATTTTAGACCCAGACGCTTCCTCACTGCCACATTATTGAGCCTGGGAAAAAGGGAGGAGGAAACTCCACATATGTGGTTAGTCATAATAGCATTCTTCTTCTAAGTCAAGGTCATGTTAAATCTGTGCTTGGCTGAGGAGTGGTTGAGGGGACGTCTCAAGCTGGGATGGATGGTGATTGGGGCATGTGATGCAATAACAGATGCAGGGGTGGATTTGTAACTTTTTACTTATTGAAAGGAAACCCGGAACTTTCAGATTCGGAATTCCCCATATGTGCCAGCTTACTACTCTAATAAAAGGAACCTTTGAGAAGATGTCTGTCTCAGAAATTGATTGGAGTTGAGGTTTTCTGGAATGCTGACAACCAGTTGTTACACTGGTTGAATTGCACCCCTGAATTTCATTTGTATTAGATTTTAGGTGCAATGGTACCATTTCTAAAGAAAAGGGATTCCTTTAATTTTGCGGGAATAACCTTTTCTGTATTATGAGAATTATTGCTTTTCTATTAAATTGTTTCTCTGTTGCTTATCAGTCTTATATGGTTTGTTTAACAACTGCATAATCCCAAGACCACATCAGGATACCGTAGAAGCCAATGGGATTCATAAGAATTGCATTCATTTCCCCCTCCCTTATTATATTAGAGGAGCCACAGACCTTTCAATTTTGTTATGAAGATACCCTAAAGCACATAGAAAACTCCAGATAGTTTGAGGGGACATTAAACAGACTGAGAAACTAATAGCTAGCAGTGAAAGCTAGTCAGAATAGAAATGGGATCTTTCCCTTGACTTTCTCTGTTGGGAGGCAAGCCATAGACATTTTGCCAGTGATGAATTTTTGCAATTAAAGTCAGAAGAGCTGTGAAAACTCATGTCAACAGCCATTTTTCTTCAATGATTTGGTTGCTTTTTTCTTTCGGAAAATTCCATTTGTTCTTGTGTATGGAACTGGAAATTGCATGTATGGAATTCCGGGGGCTTCTAAATGTTTACTGCTCTGTTCCTCTTTTCATCTGGTAAATGAAGGTAAAGAATTAGTTAAGTTCAGCTCCAAAGAGATGATCCATTAAAATTAAGTACACTTAGGGGATCGTGTGAAGAGCTGAGTTTGCTGCTGCTTGGAAGTACCCTAATTCTGGAAGCCTGCAAGGAAAACTTAATGGAACCAAAAACTCTGCTGTGTATAAGATATGTTTAGATTGCATAAATAGACATTCTTTCTGTTGCATCCATGCTGCACGTTTGTAGTGATTTTTCATCAAATTAAATATAAAGAGAATTACTAACGATGGAGCCTCACCTCCAAAATTGCTCTGTCAGACCTTGCACATTGTGCAGTAATTAGAAAGGGACAATTAGCATGTATGCCATGAACTTTTTGGTGTAGTTCTGGACATAGAGTAGCACAACCAATTAAAACAAAGCCATTTAAGTGGGTAAGAGGACCATTAAAGCCAATTCATTAGGCCCTGCATCTTTTTGGGGAGTGTGTTGGCACAGACTATGCACAACAAAGCAGAAGGAGTGAGCTGCTGTGCTGATCTGTACCCCCAGAGGACTAGAGGGAGCAGTGAGATGTGGACTGTGAATCTTCAATCTGAGGGTAGCTTGAGGCTACTTATTATTCTGATGAGGATACAGTAATGACTTAAGCAGATGTTGAGCACCAAATTAGCTTGGCTACAAAGGGGAGGCCTCTGAAACTTTAACACCTCTTTGTTTTAGATGAGTACCATAGACCACAGTGTTGATGAGCTGACCCCTTCCAGAGTTAAACAGTGGGCTACTATTACTCTGCTCATTAAAACTCAGCATGGTTAGGGCATCAGCAAGACTGAACTATGCATTAGCAGCAGAATTTAATACTTGGGTTGCACTCCAGAGGTGATGGACGACATCATTCTGTGCTGAATCAAATCAGCCACGACAAGTTGCAGTTGTCCATCAAGAGTGGTTGAAATAGAAAACTACCAGCCTCAGTGGGAAATAGCCTGGTCTCCTTCCATTGCCATTCCCTTCATCTGCTGTTTACTCAGCCATAGGTATTGGCACAAAAAGGACCAAGTCATGGCTCAGAAGAACGAGAGACTTGATGTCCTCCAGAAGTTTGGGTCTTTAATTCCCATCAGTCCAGACCTATGACCAACAATGAGGTCTCATGTGTTCTTGGCTTCGGAAAATTGGCATAGCAAAGGAACTAAAACAAGTATGCAGCATAAACAAGACAAAAGGAAACTGGAAAGTGCATTGAGAGCTATTCATCTTGCTGCAGTGAAGAAGGCTGGCTCCATTCCATTTCAGTGCTAGAGAGTGGTTGTTGTTGTTTTTTCATCCATTTTTGAGTATCTGTACAGATTGCGGGTCCAAGGGAAGGAGGTGGGGTGGTGGTGGAACAACTATTACAAAATCCTCCATCTGCTAACCATTTGCATCTTTTCTTCGTAAACAAAGCCTTTTCGTAATAGGCGTGTTTTCCTAAAATGTAAATTAATCTTTTTTTTTCCTTTGTGAAAGGACCAATATTTTGTAAATTAGTGCTTTGTGCAGATTTTTTGACCAGAGAATTGTGAATGCCAGCAGATTCCATGCCCTGCTGTTCTGTCTGCTCTTTTGATACTCCCATAGAAGTGATGCAGGATTCTTTTTTTTTTTTAAGTTTACATAAAACAAAACAATTCCTTGCCACAGTACAGCAAATATGGTCTTTCCCTGTCCTCTGCTGAATTCTCAAATAAAACCCAAGTCAGTTAGACAAGTATATTAATTGCATAGCATTAGGAAGATTATGTCTGTCTGACTATCTGCCTGCTTGCCAATCTATATCTGCCTGCTTGCCAGTCTATACCCGCCTCCTTGTCAGTCAGTCAGTCCGCCAGTCAGTCCGTCCATCCATCCATCCATCCATCCACCTATTTATCTATCTATCATCTACAGCAAGGGTGTCAAACTCATGTCATCACAGCATCGTCACATGACAAATCATGACTTTTTTCTCCTTCACTAAAATGGGTGTGGGAGTGCCTAGCACATGACACATCTGGTTCACGGGCCTTGAGTTTGACAGCCTTGATTTACAGTCTGTCT
Organism: Pseudonaja textilis; assembly: GCF_900518735.1. The sequence continues at coordinate 7,604,800 of NW_020769335.1, forward strand.
GTCTGTCTGTCTACCTATCTATCCACCCATATCCATCTTTCTATTCATCCATCCATCTATCCATTTATCCATCCATATCTATCTATCTATCTATCTATCTATCTATCTATCTATCTATCTAT
>NW_020769335.1:7609928-7620000 GCF_900518735.1 Pseudonaja textilis
TCTTCTTCTTCTTCTTCTTCTTCTTCTTCTTCTTCTTCTTCTTCTTCTTCATCTTCATCTTCATCTTCATCTTCATCTTCTTCCTCCTCCTCTTTTTCTCCGCCCCTCCTCATTTTAGGGTTCAAATAGTGTTGTAAGGCATCTGCACCTAAGACCATGTTTGAAAATAAACTTCTCTAAAAAGCATCAAGGTTTTCATAGCCTCTAACTTGACAGTAAAATTATTTGAATGGGATGTCATTACATTTTTTCAGATGATTTTTCTTGTTTTGAGATTGAAGTGTTTGCATATGGCAGATGGCCCATACATTTTTGCTAATAATTAGGATGTGTTATAAATAGCTTTAAATACTGAGAGAAGGACAAGATTCATCTAGTTTTTTTACTCCATCTCTTTATTCATCAAGAGAGGCAGATCATATGAATATCATATACACACTATGTATATTAAAGATTATGAACAATGTACCACACCAAATCGTCCACTTAGCTTAATTACAAAGTGTAATAATAAAATTAAAATTATGCATTTCTTGGTTAAAACAGAAAAAAAAAAAACAGAAAAGAAATTTTCCCAAGATGTAGCTTTAGACACTGCAACAAATAGGCCAGACAAAAAATGCTTCAATGTGATTGAATCAAAATATTATTTTTAGTTCAGTATGATTCCACAAATTGTAGTCACTGGATCTTAGCCTCTATAACATGCTTGACATGTAGATATAAATGATGACATCCCACATAAATTTGCAAAGAGCTTACATAGCTGCTATTACAACTGTGAATATTGGTTATATTTCATTAAATCGTGATTTTTTGCCATAAATGTTAGTTTCAACTGGCTCAATCAAAATCTCCAACTATTTTCAGGTTTTGCTAATGTTTTTAAGTACAGTTATATGTGTGTGTCTACACAGTATTTGAGAACATGAAAAGCAGTTGTTTTGTTTTGTTTTGTTTTTAATAATGCACAAGCTCAGAGTCTGGAAAATATTAAGATCCATGAGAGGCCAGTAATAAGACAGAAGGAAGAACATAATGTTTTAAAGTTGTCCTTTCTTTGTGTTGAATAATAGCAAAAACAAATAGAACAACATAGGGTAATAAATTCCTTTATACCCAAACTATTGACAAGGTACTAATTTATGTCTGCTCAGGGACAGAGTGCTTTGAAAAAAACATTTCACACCTCTTAAACAAAAGTGCGAAAAATAAGCAAAAGTACATAAATTAGAGCAATGTATCATGAATTATTAGGCAGTGTTTAGTAATGTTTATGAAGTTGAAGTTGATTATAAGATTCAGTGTTGGTTAGAGAGAGCAAAACCTGAACTCTTCCAATCTGCACATTTTTAATCCCCTTTTCAAATAAACTATATTGATCACAAAATCCTCTTCCTTGGGAAAAAGATAGATAATGGAAATAATAAAAATAGAGATAGAGAGTTATAGAGAAAGATGATAGACATGTCACAGAGAGAGAGGGGGGGAGAGAGAAAGGGAGAGGGAGGAAGAGAGAGGGAGGGAGAGAGAGAGGGAGAGGGGGAGAAGGGAAGGAGGGAGGGAGAGAGAATGTTTCAGTCATTGGACATATCTGGTACCAACACAAAGGGATCACCATTTGTGCAGAGAATCTGAAAGCACATGCTTTGAGATCCACAATCTTTACTGGACCAAGTATGGTACCTTGCAACTGCTGTCTTCCAAAATTCATTAAAAAAGTTGGTGGTTAACTCTTTAGCTACTTATCTACTTTTGGTTTAATGTCTCAAAATAATAAGTGTGAAATAAGTTCTATTCCCTTTGTTTGATGCTGCCCAAAAGTAGAGATGCCATAGCTGGACTGCAAAAATGTAGATGGAAGTAGACTTCTAGTGGTTGTCCAACACTTCTCATCCCTGATATGAAGACACATGCAAAAATAGTCTCAAGGTGTCCAAAATTGGTTATGTTTTGTTGTTCTTTGCTTTGAAGGGAACATGGTTCGGTCTTGTTTCAGAAACTTGTATGGACTCTTGTGGCATTGGTGAATCTTGAAAAGTTTTTTGGGTTTTTTTGCCTCTCTTCTCTCTCATACATAAATATTGTTATATTAATGAAATGGTACAGGGAGAATGTAAGCAATGATCAGGTCTATTTTGTTCTGGTTCTTAACAATGAGAAATGCTCCTAATAAACAAAACAAGAATAACAAAACTGGTTTCTAATTAGCCCTTGGATGGTTATTTTCATACAGCTTTTTGGCAGAAGGTCATCTTTTATGAAAATCTGTGCTATAAATGGAAGAAAGCAAAAATATTAAAAAACAAAAACCAGACTGTCTTTATCTTAAATGAGTGATTTGGATTCAAAATAGGATGCTTCAGCATGTATGAATTAAGCGCACTCCTGGAGTAGCTAAAGATATAAGATCACTAGTCAATGGTTTGTTTTTTTTAATGCTACAAATACACACCTACTGTTTTATAATACTAGTTTTTTTTTCTTTGCACTCTGTATTCTTCATGCTCTGGTACTCTTGATTGGAATAAAAATAGCTAGCTATCCTGGAGTACTTGCCAACATTGTTTTTTAGAAGCAGAATATGAGAGGAGTTGGGAGAGAGGGAGAAGAGAGAAAGAGGGAGAGGGAAAGAGGGAGATGAGGAAGGGTGGAAAAGAGAATATCTGCCTTAAACATAGAAAGAAAAGTTCCCGACGACTTGCTGTGGTATTTGTGATGGCTGTCACTCTAAGATCTTAAATCTGTGCTTTTGGAACCAACAGTGAAGATTCAGGACAAGGCTTGGATATGTAGAAATGTCAGTCAGCCAGTGCAAAATCTTGGGTTCCATATGATGTTGAATTATAGATCCCATCATCTTGCCTGAGAGTGACTGGCAACAATTGCTGTCCCACAATCTACAGAACAGTACAATTCCCCCCACCGCTGCATCACCAACGTGAGGTAAAGCAGCTTTTCGAATTTCCATTTCAAGAAAAAGTTTCAGATCGAAGCCCAGCAATTCAGCTGGTTAAAAATCTCAGTCTCCTTTATTAGCCATAATTGGATTCGAGAACAGAGATATAGATCTGTTGAATTTATCTTGGGGGGGTCACTCAAGGCCATCTGGTGACTTGATATGGAATCATTTTGCAGAAAGTGGTATGTTTGAACTTGGGAAGGAGACATAAACTCAAAGGAGCAGATCTGTCTTTGCTGAGGTGGGATCAAGTGTCAGCTTTTCAGAAAACTTGCATCCACTGAGAAGCAAAGCCAATAGATTTAGCAACATTACTCAACCTTTCCTTCACTTTCTCTGGACCAGAGGTGGTATTCAGCAAGTTCTGACCAAATCTGGGGGGTAGTAGAAATTTTGAGTAGTTCAGAGAACCGGCAAATACCACTTCTGACTGGCCCCGCCCCCATCTATTCTCTGCCTCCCAAGTCCCAGCTTATTGGCTGGGTCTTCTTTTGTTGCCTTGCACAGGAGAACAGAGCTAGAAAGCAGGTTAGTGGGGTGGGGAGGGAATGGGAATTTTGCAGTAACTTTCCCCCAGGAGTGGGGAGGGAAGGGAGATTTTGTAGAATCCTTCCCCTGCCACACCCACCAAGTCACACTCACAAAGCCGCACCATGGCCATCAAGTCACGCCCGCAGAACCAGAGTAAAAAAATTAAATACCACCACTGCTCTGGACGCCAGTGCTTTGAGCAAAATGCACAACTATGGGTGTTCATTTACACTTGGTAATTGGATGCCAGCAGTGTGACTGCATTTGAGGCAAAGACACGTTGGAAATGAAATACCAGAAATGGTGGTTTGACCCTTCCAAGTCTTTACCCTAATGAAAAAGAAAATGTGTTCAACCTTGTTTAGACTAATGAGCCCCTCTCCTGTAATCTATCAACCCGAATAAATTTTAGATGATCTATAGAACTATAAAATTAGTATTTATTGATCTAGATAAGATGCCAAGCTCAAAAGAGATATGAAGGCAAATATAATTATTGTACTTAAAAATGGCATTATACCTATCCCCTCACCAATCTCTTGATTCTATTTCATGGACTTCTTAGAGCAGACAAAACCAATACAGGGAGAAAATGTGGACTGCAAGCAGACATTAATGAAAGCAAATCTCTCTCTCTTTGTTGATTTTATTATTTAATTATATAAAGCCCCTTTTTGGCATACAGTTTCCCCCTGGTGTTTAAGAGAAGGAAGCTGTGGCACTGGTTTTCATTCATTTTAGTCAATATTTAGCAGTTTTGGGTATAACAATTGGTTGGGAGTGATTCAGGATCCTGGTTTCACCTGTATTTTTCTACATGGAAACATAATTAATTGTTTCTTTCATGACATTACTGTCAGATCCCTTTGCTGCTCTTGTGGGCATCAATATTATACAAATTCATGCAGTTGAATATCACAGTTAGGTAGAAAGTGATTTCCCTGAGGAATAAGCTATGGAGAGAGAAAAAATTGCATTAATAAATAGAAAACCATTCTTAAAACACTCCCGCCATTCCTAGTGTAAAAAGTTAAAAGAATTGTTGTTAATTACTTTATCTCAGATAAGTACAAATTTATACATATCTGCTTTGCTCAAAAGAACAGCCTAGACAAGGGGTGCAGGATGAAGCAATACAAACATTTCCGAAACTAGGTATTATGTCAAATATTAAAAGTATTCTGTCTAAGCTATTGCTAATATCTTGTTGACCTTATCTGGATTGGAAGCTAAACAATGTCAAGCCTGGCTAGTATAGGGATGAGAAGCTAATAATACAATCTATTATTACAAAAAATAAGAAATGCTGGCAGTACATGATGGTTTTATTAAATATTACCAACAAGGTAATATGAACCACTAGTAGGAGCTGCAACCACTTCAGTAATTAACTGCACACATCAAAGACCAAGTTCAGCTCCAGTTTTCTTTGTGAAAATATGAAAGGGGATGTCTTCGGTTTTCTAGTCTAGAATTCCTGATGATCACGAGTAGAAGAAATAGTTGCCATCTGTTGGATCTATGTATTCAGGTTTATTATGTATTCATCTCTGGATTTTAAACTCAACTTTTCTCCTGAGAGATTGAAAACAGGAATATTCCTCTCCTTTCATCCAGGGATGGCCTTCAATTTTTTTTATCAAGGGGCTCTCTGCCCTAAGGACTGGCTGGGTGGTCATGGCTGGGTGGTCATGTGGTTGGGTGAGTGTGGCTAGGTGGTCATGTGACTGGGTGGGTGTGGCCAACTCAACATCTCTTCTTTGCCCTAATTACCTAAAAATGATATATACCAAAAAGTTGTTTATTATTTTGTGCATTTAATATTTAAATAAAAGATTGGGTGAAACCAGGCTTAATAGCAGTGACCATGAGAGTTTTAGTAGAGTTTCTGGTGAATTACGTGATTCTTATTATTTGGGAATTAATCCCCTCGGAGGCTAGTGACTATGTTATCTGATTTTCTCAATGACTCTCCCTCAGTGCTGAGTGGATTGTTTATCTAGCTTGCAACACTTTTATAAGGTGTGGAATGCTCTTGGCTGAATGCCCAGAAGCTCAACTAAGCTTATTAAGGGCTTTCCCTTGCTGTTTGTCTTCTGAGGTTATTGGGGCTCTCTGAGCCCCACAGAGTCTTTTCTAGGGGCTCTCCCGAGCCCCTGTGAGCCTCCAGCAGCCAACCCCTGCTTTTATTCCTTTAAGAACATTTCTGGAAGAATGACTTGGTTGAATGAAAATGGCTTTTGTGGGTCTCTGTGCTTTTAAGTTAGTGTTGACTCCTAGTGCAGTTGCCTTTGCAAAAAAAATAATAATAATTCAGAAATAGTTTGCTGTTGTCCTAGGACTGAGAGAGCTAGACGGCCCCCAGGTCACCCAGCTGGATTAGTGCCTAAGGGGAAACTAGAACTCACATTCTTCTGGTTTCTAGCCTGTGCCTTCACCAGGACACTAAACTGGATCTCAAGATAAATACGTGGACCAAAATTATGGACTGCAGGATGGGGTCAAATGCAACTTTAACCCTTGGTTTCTTATGATGTAGTCTAATTTCTCAACTACTTCACCACACTGGTTCTCTTTTTGAGATAGTGTGCTCACTAATTCGGAGCCCTCTAAATATGGGTGTGTGTTAGCAGTTGACTGGAAATGTATTTCAATTCTGTCAGTTCTGTTGGGCAATATTTTCCCCAGAGATATAACAAGATGGGTATTTTAACCAAAGCTCATTATGCAGTTTTTGTTCATGTTTTTAGAAAGATTGTGCCCTTTCTGATATTTTATCACCTTCTCATTTAAGTGTCATCTGTGAATTTCATTAACATACCACAAAGATCTGTGAGCAGGTGGTATTCACACCTGTGCTTCACAGAGATGCCACCTGAAAAAACTACTCCAGACTTCCCCTTTTATGTGTGCATCCAATATTGACATTTGAATGTCAATATTATCAAACATAAAAATTATCTGTTTGGCTTCATTATTAACAGTTATTAGCTATCTCTATATAGAATTGTTTCAGTCCATTACCTAAGTCCCCATTGCCTCTGTTTAATCTTGAGTGGCGAAGGGGAATTCAGCAGTAAGCTGGAGACCTTTATGCAAAGTTCTTCAATATTTTTTATTGCATTATTCATCAGATGCTTCACTTCTTGGATTCCAACTTACAAATAAGGACTGTTCTTGAAGTGATGGCACCTAGCAACAGTTATCTGCGGCTTGCTTTCTTCATCACTAGAGTTCTACAAGATATGCCATGTGAGAATCTGTTGAAGAGTCTGTTGCCATTGAGATAAAATGCTGTCTCATCGTCCTCCTTTAATGACCCCATAATCCCTTGTGGGGCGGGGTCTGGAAACTGAATGGACCTATATATTTACTGGTTGGATGCCTTTCTTGTTGCCAATGCAGAGTCTTTTTCACAGCAGGTTTAACCATACTTTCAATAGGGAAAATGTGGCCATTCTAGACCAAGCCAAGTCCAAAAATGCCAGGGAATTTCTAGAATAGCAATAGCAATAGCACTTAGACTTATATACCGCTTCACAGTGCTTTACAACTCTTTCTAAGTGGTTTACAGAGTCAGCCTATTGCCCCCAACAATCTGGCTCCTCATTTACTGACCATGGAAGGCTGGAAGGCTGAGTCAACCATGAGGTGATAGGCTGGTAATTTGCATGCAATGATCTGAGATATACTGGCTGACACTGGTCTTTTGGGATTTCAAGGTTTTGCACTGTAAAAACATGAATAGTTTAGGGTGTTCCTTGGTATAAATGGTCTATGTGATGTTTCCTGGTTGGTAAGAGGTAGAGTACAAGCCATTCTTCACATGCTCCTTCTGGGAAAGTAAGAAAAATATCTTTTCTGTTTTCTTCCCAAATTCTGAAAAGTTTGGCATTACTTCGCAATGATCTGCTCTTGGAAGAAATGAGAAGACCTCTTTTTGTTTTCTTTTTTGGAAGATGGGTTTTATTTTGGAATATTAAGCACTTGCATTAATAGTTTATTGTTCTTTTTATTGTTCTTTTAATTAGCTTGTAGGTATTATTTCATTGGATTTCTTCTTGCCCATTTTATTTTATTTTTTAATTTTTTTATTTGTTTGTCAAACATGTACAAGATAACAAGTAATAACATGAACATGAACAAGAACAAAGGGAGTAAATACAGATAAATGGGGACATTAAGACAGAGATGGTAGGCACGCTGGTGCGTTAAACACGCCCTCTTTAAGGACCTCTTAGGAATGGGGTGAGGTCCACGGGAGACAGTTTGAGGTTGAAGCTGTGAGGGGTTCTTCACAACCACCCTATGGTAGCTAGAAAGGAAGGAAGGAAAGGAAGGAAGGAAAGAAGGAAGGAAGGAACTGTTTTCTTAAAGCATCATTAATTTATATGTACATTGCTTCATTGTGGCATTTGAAAGCTTTGATTAATTCACATTCTTTGTATTTATTTTGAAATTCATGGGATATTTTCCAGGGAAGAAGTATGAAATTTGAAATTTAATACATATATAAATACAATGGCAACCTAGCAATGTAGAAAAATCTAGGAAAATGTGTATATGAATATTATGTGTATCTCCACAATTTGAGGAAGAAACAAAAATTTGAAAAATTGGATACAGACTAATATGTAAATGGAAAATACCTTGAACAGCCCTGTTCTCCTTTCAGTTCCATTTTTTTCCATAGTTCCATAGTTATTTTACAGAAAACCAAAGGATGTATATGGAACATAAGGCATTTTACATAAAATTGAAATCCATATTAAAGAGTGATATATGAAGATTCTGTTTGAAGGCAATTCAATCAAATCTTGTTTTTAAAAGTTCAAATTGAATTGTGTAATTAATATCTATCCTGAAAATTCAGGTGGTTTTATTTTTAATGTTACTATATCATGAATAAAAATTGCCTGAACTTCAATCAGTTAATCACAGATTTAAAACAAATTGGACTGGATTTAAAACTGAATTTTAAATCAGATCAAAAAGGTGCCTGTTGCCATAATTGAAGGTTGAGCTAATAAATATTATCTCCATTGATTTGGAATTTTTCAGCATTATTGAAATGCCTACATTTAACTTGTTGCTGGTAGTTCTTTGTCAAACAATTGACCATGAAATACCTATATTATCAGCATGAACTCTACTGAACTAAGAAACAATTTCCATAGCATCAGAAGCTGTAAAAACGTAATTGTGAAATGATGACAGAGAACTAATTAACTGTCAGTGGTAATTATTGTGTCAAGGGGACCTTTAATGCAACTGTCTTGCACCCAGTTGCATTGATTAATAATATTGACTCTTTTAACTCCCTGTTCTAGTTTTAGATTGTATTGATAAGTTTCTCAGTTATCTTTTGTTGTGGTATGATCGCATCACAGTGTTTATCGGTACCTATGGTACTGTGTTACTTTCTCTGGATTTTTAAAAAGCTTGTAGCTCAGAGGTGGTATTCAGCAGGTTCTGACCAGTTCCGGAGAACCAGTAGCGGAAATTTTGAGTAGTTTGGAGAACTGGCAAATACCACTTCTGACTGTCTCCATCCCCATCTATTCTCTGTCTACTGACTTCCAGCTTATTGGTAGGGTCTTCTTTGGTTGCCTTGCACAGGAGAATGGAGCTGGAAAGCAGGTTAACGGGGTGAGGAGGGAATGGGATTTTGCAGTATCCTTCCACCAGGAGTGGGGAGATAATGGGGATTTTGCAGTATCCTTCCCCTGCCGCACCCACAAAGCCACACCCACAGAACTGGTAGTAATTTTTTTTTTTTTAATCCCACCACTGTGGTAGCTGTAGGGGTAATATATAAAAGTAAAGGTTGTTTACCTTATATCTTTTTTCTTTTGTCTGTGTAACTGTGACCTGCAAAATAAAATCTGTAGTATATGCTATTGCTTTGACACCACAAAGACTGTACAGTGCCTAGGTGTCTCTCTCTCTCTCTCTCTCTGTGTGTGTGTGTGTGTGTGTGTAAGTCTGACTCACAGACGAACACAATACAGAAGCCTGATGATGGCAGATGAGATTCTGCTGAAACTTTGCTACAACATTAAAAGCACAACTATAATGATGTGGGAAAATACCCGAACAAAGCTGAATACCATATATACCATATATACCATATATACCATATATAACACACACACACACACACACACACACACACACACAGTGTGCTATATTTTGCTGTTATGGATTTAGCTGTCAGGCAGATGTTCCCATGCTAAAGAAAAAGTCTGTATTCATTCCACTTGATGCCTAAAGCTGAAATCTAATTCAAGCTAGTCTCCCTAGGAGCAATGCCTGTAGGTATAACCACATATTTACATTTTAAACATATTTATCTGCACTCTCTCCAACAAATTCTGTGTCTGGCAGATAGTATATAAGAGAATCCAATGCAACGTGCACTGAAATGAACAGAATGAGCTAAACATAGCCATGATATGTGTACTGTGTCTAGATAGATAGATAGATAGATAGATAGATAGATAGATAGATAGATAGATAGATAGATGATAGAAAATAAATGATGGAAATAGAGAAATGGTAGAAAAATAGAGAGAAGGA
>NW_020769335.1:7620100-7630347 GCF_900518735.1 Pseudonaja textilis
GAGGAGGAGGAGGAGGAGGAGGAGGAGGAGGAGGAGGAGGAGGAGGATAGAGAAAGAGATACATACCGACATAGATATGGAATGACAGATTCTGGTGGTTGTTTGCTTTCCAAGCTTGTTTCAGTTTAGTTTCTGAATGTTTCATTACCAGATGGGTAACTTCATTATCAGGGTTTTCTTGTCCTGTTCTCCTTAGCTTACCACTGCCAAAATCTAAAACCCAAGCTATAAGTATTTTCTATTATTTCATAGAATGACAGAGAGAGGGGGATAATAGAGAGAGAGAGAATGAGAGAGAGAAAATGAGAGAGAGAAGGAGAGAGAGAATGGGAGAGAGAGGGAGGGAAGGAGAGATTTAGCCATCCCTGCCTTCCTCAACTAATTCAGTTTTGGATATACTGAGAATTTTAGGGTCCTTCGTGCTCTCTGAATTTGGTGGTTTACTTGCAGATGTTTCATTATCAAACTAGATAACACCATCAGTGCTAGAAGCTACTAGTTTGGTAATAAATCATCTGCAAGAAAACTACCAAGCTCAGACAGAACCAAGGACCCCACGGTTCAGCCCGGATCTACAACATTTCTCTTCTGTTGCTACTGAGAACTGTCTTCCCAAAAACCTTTGGAGTCCCAATAATCAGAAATGATATCAGCATGGCATTGGATTTGATAATAGTTGAATTGATCCTTTTAAGAACACAATCTATAGTTTTAGAACTGCTATCTAGTCCTTCCCATCTCCTGTTACTTCAGCACCTTATTTTCAGATTTCTGATATGGTATTCTTACATTGACTATGGGTAATTGCAATCAGAGAGCATGTAGCATATGATATGACCTATCAATCACTTGTCACTACATCAGTGTCATTATGAGCCATGGTGGTGCAGTGGTTAGAGTGCAGTACTGCAGGCTTCTTCTGATGGCTGCCTCCAATTTGGCAGTTCCAATCTCACCAGGCTCAAGGTTGACTCAGCCTTCCGACCTTCTGAGGTTGGTAAAATGAGGACCCAAATTGTGCAGCCTCTATAAACTGCTTAAAGAGGGCTGTAAAGAATGGCAAAGTGGTATAGAAGTCTAAGTGCTATTGACGTTATATGGTATAGTGATGGGGCAAAAATCATAGAGGGTAACTTGATTATTTTAGAGCTGTTGTCCTCATTTGTAACTCGTTGTTACTTTCAGCAGCTTATCAGTGACAAGAACACATTGTTTTTCACATGGATTTGGGCACACCAACATATCATAAATAAATGGCTTAACAGACGGATAAATTATAAATAGCTATTTTTATTTTAGGAGTCTTTAGGAGTCAAATCAGAAGGGCATCTTTTCCTCGCAACTCCTTTTTTTTCCCCCTTCCAAGTAAGGTGATGGTACTGATCAAAGATTTGGCTGAAACTCTGCAACTGAGACATGGAGAAAGCATCAGGGAACTCATTTAAAATCTTGAAAGCAGATACTACTCATCAACCAGGTGACAAATTTAGAGGTTTATCAGCTTTAACAAAAGATACAATCACCAAGGCCTGCACACGTACTAAAGGAAGAACTGTGGTAAAATTCTGCATTCACGTTGTATACTGCATAGCTTATTTTATTTAGAGCTAGTGCGTGAATGCAGACATAATAATAACTTTCTGGCACAAAGCTTTTCTCTTAGCTGGATGGTCTTTCCCTCACTTCTTGTTTAGGGTTCTGAACATTGCTGGAGATTTCCTTGCAATAAAACTAATCAGCTATTCTATTGGTTTCTTCAATAAATAGAAGGTTCTTTGTCTCAAGCATCAATGTGTCAGGATATCCCCATATCTCAACCAGAAGCTCAGAGAGCCTTGGTGGCGCAGTGGTTAGACTGCAGAACTGCAGGCTACTTCTGCTAATCACTGGCTGCCAGCAGTTTGGCAGATCAAGTCTTACCAGGCTCAAGGTTGATTCAGCCTTCCATCCTTCTGAGGTGAATAAAATGAGGGCCCAGATTGTTGGGGGCAATATGCTGACTCTGTAAACCACTTTGAGAGGGCTGTAAAGCACTGTGAAGTAGTATATAAATCCATTGCTATTTTAAATAAGCTGCTTTTTTTTCTTATTCAGTGATCAGAGTCAACCAGAGTGAATAGGGTCGGTCCTTTTATAACATGGCCCCATGATATCACGAATTCTGATATAGATACCACAATATTATTTTTTCAAATATCCTTGGGTAAAAATATAGGAACCTTTTGACCTTCTTGGAACTTCAGACGTTCAGAAGTAGCCTTCCATCCAAAGAATCAATAGGGTATATAAACCCATTTCACAGGAATCTTGTTTTTTTCCTTTCAGTGAATGCATAAAAACCCTCATATATTGTGACCCAAAAGGTGTCTTATTTGATAAAGTTATTTCCTTCATGCTTCCAAGTTCCCTTTGTTTTGTTCTGGATGACATTCAAATATTTTACTAGCTGTGGCTATGAAAGGAAAATAAATAAAATGAAATTGCTTGACTCTGAACATGCATGAAAACCTATTGAAAAAAATATCTAGCCTTCCTCTTGAGCCTTCTAATGCAACAAAGGGGGAGTTGTTTTCGTTTTGTTGCATTCCCATATATACTGTATATTATTAGTTTTTCAAAATATAAAATACAGAGACACAAAGAAAAAAAAATCAAATAATGGGAAAAGAGGGAAGGAAAAGAGGAAGAGTGGAAAATGCAAGGTAAAGTAGAAAAGAGAAAGAAAAGCATTGACGTCTGACTCAGTAAAATAAGGTAACAACAAATAACCTCAACATTTTATTTTTACACAATAATATATACTAGCCATCTCTATAACAACAAGCCTGCCTAATCAGCAAATTCCAAAATCAATTTCACCTCAAGCACAAATTGAATGAGTCATGATGGCACAGTGGTTAGAGTACAGTACTACAGGCTACTTCTGCTGACAGCTGGCTGCCTGCAATTTGGCAGTTCAAATCTCACCAGCCTCAAGGTTGCTCAGTCCTTTTTTTTTTTTTTTTTGTAAAAGTTTTATTGGGTTTTTACAAAACATTACAACAAATAAAACATCTTTTTTTTGAGAACAGCATGATTCCAGCTTATCACATCTCCATACAGACATAATCTCAATTACATATTCATCTTATATATTCAGTTTCATATCTTATCACCATTTTTTCAATTTCTCAATATTTTTTCTCTTCCCTGACTTTCCTTAACCTTCTTTTATAATTATCTCATTTCTTTCTAATTCAATTACATTTCTTTTCCCAAATTTCTATATCTTTCTATTCATTATACTTGTACTTTCGTCGGTCCTGTTTACAATTTCATATATTCTTTTCCATCATCATCCTGAAAGAGACAGGGAAAAAGATAATTCCCTTCCAGGAATTAAAAAGCAAGATTCCCTCTGTAATTGCCAAATAGAATGTGGCACCTTTGAATCTTATAATAATTGTCATTTCAAATCTCATTAAACATTTAATTTATATATTATATAATTATAACATTCAGTTTCTAATATTTATATCATATAACTCTCATCAACTGAATTCTGCTTGGTACTTTCCCTTATAAATACACACAAGATTCTAAAAAATAGAATATATATATATATATATATATATATATATATATATCAGTTATTTTATTCAAATTCATCCTAACAACTGGTATTGATTTCATTATAAATCTTTCACATTTCTTTTCAATTGTATTTTATAAGTCTTTAAGAACAATTAAAATATTTCCATACCTTCTTCTTATTGCAGCTTCTTTTACTTTTATTCCCTTTCTCTCATTATTACATTTAATTGTTGGTAAGCATACCATCACATAACAATACCAGTTTTATCTTGTAATTTAATCACCTGTTTCCTTTCTACCTCATTACTATTTCTACTATAACAACATTATCTTTTGTACCCTTGCAGATTTCTCACTTTGAATTTGATTTAACCATTATCTCTATGTCTTCTAAATAAGCTAATACCTTTGATCCTCGTATATTTCCCGTTTCTTTATTTCCTGTTTTTGTCCCTTATAACCTCTTTTCCTTTTTATCTTTCCTCCCTTTTTCTCACCCTCCCTTTTTGTCCTCCCTCTCTCTAATTCTCCCTTCTGTAATTCTCTCTTCTGCTTCTCCTTACTGTTGTGTTTATTTTTCAAACTATTCTTTTTTTTTTAGTTGTTCCCTCAAATCTTAAGTTTTTAACTCCTTTTCCCCCTTTTTTTCCATTTTACCCCACACTGGATTATTTGATCATTAAAGATGGCTTCTTCTTTGTCCAGCCCTTCTTCTTGCTCTTCAAGCATATCTTGTTGTTTTTCATAGTTCAAAATCTCCATTTCTACAAATTGAAATACGAAGCCAAAAGATCCTCCTCCCTCTTGTGCCTCTTCTTTCATTTTTTTAAGTTCCATTTTTAATTCCTCAAGGAGTACTGCTTTTTGTCCTTTTGAGGTGGGTAAAATGAAGACTCAGGTTGTTGAGGGCAATATGCTGACTCTGTAAACTGCTTAGAGAGGGCTGTAAAAGTACTATGAAGTGGTATATAAGTCTAAGCACTACTGTAATTGCTAAATTCCAAGAGCAGTTTCCAAGTAGAAACATCCTTTTGTTACATTCCAGACTTTCCAAATGAACACTATGTAAAGCAGCAATATTTTAATGACATATTGCCACAGCATGGTTCCTGCAATATTTTAAAATAAAGCATATATACCTATATATATACATACACACACACACACACACACACACACACACAAATATATATATATATATATATATATATATAATGGAGATACTTGACCTTTGCTTTGAATATCTATCCTCCCATAGTAGAAGCATCTAGTTAATTCGTAAAGGAGTCCAGAATCCACAAATGGAAGCATCCAAAGCCATTTCTAGAAACCTTCTAAATCCAAAAAAGATGGGAATTTCCTCCACACAGGAACTTCACTAAGTACATTATAAGAAGAATAAGGCAAAAGAAAAGCCTGTTTCTTTATGGAAATGTTCTCATTATGTTAACACTTTCCAAGAGAGAGAGGGCAGATGTAGAGAAAACAAGCCAGGTTGAATTTCCTTTGAAAGTACATCTGCTCAGCCTAATTACTGTCTCAGAAATGGTGGCTCTTTCACTTTTCTGAAGGAATACTTTGATGAATCTCCGCAGGCTGATGCACCGAATGTGTAGTTCTCCCCATCAAATTGTATCAAAGCACCATTGCTTAGGAAAAGAACAGCATATTGTTTTGTAGCAGGTGGGAGCACTCGGCATTGATACTGGTAGAACAATCCTGGGTGATGACATTCACTCCCTTCTTTTGTGTAGCGTCTCTTTGTCATTCATTACATAAATGAAGGGATGAAAGTGAAACAAGAGTAACATTGTTCCTAGTGTGCAGTCTGGCCTTACATCACCACACCAATCTGAATGAACATTTCTCACTAGATTTAATATTTGGGGAAAATGTATGTATTTATCAGATTCTGGAGACAAGCTGAGATGCGGTTATTGTCTTCAGAGAGACGATTTATGAAAGCACTCGGTTCACCATTTCTGGAAACGGAGTGCATGACAAAAATACCCTTTTGTTTTTTGGCCCAGAAAGACTGGTACGTGATGAAAATTGAACATTACCTGTGAGTTTTCACATGTGCGGTGAAATCCTGACTTGTGGGTGTGTGGTTTAGTATAGTGAAGTGGATTTGCATATCAAAGTTAGGCAGAAGAGTTAATGGATGTTGCAGAAAATCAGCGAAGGCTTTGCTGTGTAGGACTATTTTAATGCTTGCCATGGATGGTGGCAATGCTTGTCATTGGTCTCACTGTGCTGAGACACCAGGATTCTGCTAGCTGTGGCTTCAATGTTATTGAAAAGAAGGTGGTTTACCTTAAATCTGTGAAGGAGATTCAATCCAATAGGCTCTGATAAGCAAGAAAATCACTGCTGGCTTATTGCAAATACAGTAGGTAACTTGATACCATATTCATTCATTCTTCGATAACCAAATATTGCATTTTTCTTAATACCTTGGTAGTTTTCCATCAATATAAGAACGTGGGTGGCATTTTCCCATAAGTGTTAACATGCCAGTGTTAGGAAAGAACAAACAACTTTTCCCCCGATTATGGATTGGCCTGCTTCAATTTGGGAAACCTTGAGAAGTCTAAAATGTATGAGTGTATATACACAGATGACAAGAATAAAAATTTAGAGACTTTTTTCTGAATTGTTTGTCTGAGAGAATAATGGCTTACATTTATAAATCTGTCCTTGGTTTGATGATTGACATATGTTCCACACATGTTGGGTACTTTTTTTTCCTTCGGAAGGAAATGTTTAAATAATATCAGCTCTCACACAGTTGTCAATTATGAAGAGCAGGCCAATTAGTGATGTGTGTATGTATTTGTGAATTAGTCTGAAAAAAATTGTCCTGGAAACTCTGGCATCTGACAAGCAATTAGTTCAGGCATAAGACAAGAATGGCTGGAATTAATTTTTAAATGTTCAGCCTGATAGAAAGATATATCACCAATCTTTATTTTAGCAGGCAATAAGAAGAACGATCAGGACAGAGGAATTGATCGTAGTTTAGGGTAAAGATGAAATTAGATGAAATTAACCCAGCTAACTTGTTTTTAACATAAACACAAGTTTCTTAATAGCAAGATGCATCAAAATATTTAAGAAACTTTCAAGGAAACAGTATAATTCTCATGCCCAAGTCAATAAAAACAGACTAGTAAATGATTTTTTGGGGGAAAATACTGAATTTCTCATCCCTCTTTAGAAAACTAAATAAAATAATTCAGGATTTCTTGTCACTGATTCTCAAAAAAAAAAAAAAAAAACCAATAATAATATAATACTCAAGTGAATTCAATACCCGACAAGGCTGGATCTCAAACTAATCTGTAATTAATATTCACTGAAATGGTTATTCATTGTCTACCCCTATAAATAATGTCCCTTGTGTAAACTTGCAATTCCCCATTCTGCAAAAGGAACAATATACATAACTTGCAATAACACCAGTTTGAATGACAGTGTTGTTTCATAGGCCATCTTTTTAGGGAAGATGTATTTATTTATTTAGCTACACCATTAAAATATTTTTAATAGTTAATAGTTATTTGTTTAGAACTTACGATCTTTTAGTAAAAGTAAAACTAAAGGTTCCCCTCCAACATTTGTGCTAGTCATTTCCAGCTGAAGGGGATGGTGCTCATCTCCATTACAAAGCCGAAGAGCCAGTGCTGTTTGAAGACATCTCCTTGGTCATGTGGCTGGCATGACTAAATGCCGAAGGCTCGTGGAATGCTGTTACCTTCCCATCAAAGTGGCCCCTATTTTTCTACTTGCATTTTTACTTGCTTTCGAACTGCTAGGTTGGCAGAAGTTGGGACAAATAACGGGAGCTCACTCCATTGCATGTGAAGCTGGGGATTTGAACTGCCAAACTGCTAACCTTTCCGATCAACAAGCTCAGGGTCTTAGCCACTGAACCACCAAGTCCCTTCAGAACAGACATACATGTTCATAATTAAATAATCAGAACCATTGCTTTTCTGGAGATTAAGATGTTTATCATTCCAGTCTCTTTTTCTTATCTTATTCTCTCTCTCCATCCCTCCCTCCGTCCCTCCCTCTCTCCTTTCTTTGCTCATTAAGAAAAAAAATCTGGAAGGTATGATATGTAAGAGTGAACTTGTGATGAAACAGACATTCATGAATTTTGAACAACCATAATCTTTTGCCGATCATTTCAATTAAAAAGGATCGCATATACTATCTACTTGGTATTCTATTGAACTACTAAACAATATGTCTTTTCAATCTGATTTATGTCACTTTGCAAGCACAATAAATAATTGTTCTAGTTGATGCCTTTGTTTACAATTAAAAAAACAATGGCAGTTAAATGGGCATTTTATCAATTGATTCTCGCTCCCTCTCTCTCATTCTTTATCTATCTATCTATCTATCTATCTATCTATCTATCTATCTATCTATCTATCTATCTATTTATCACTATCTCTGTCTGTCTGTATCTCTGTATCTCTGTCTCTCTCTCTCCTGCATTTCTGCCTATGCAGCTATCTGCATGTTTAATACACAATGAACTGAGTACAATACAAAGCTCAAAAATTCTGATTGCCTAAAATTTCCAGCAATGGACATGTTTGTTTGCAAATACATAATTCTTCCAGGCAACAAAAAACCAGAAAATTTTGGCCACTAGATGAGTACCGAGGTGTCTCAGCCAGTCAGCTTCCATTTTCTAATCCCACATTTTGAAGCAAAATAAATAACTTCTATGTTTTAAAGACAAGTTAAAAATGAGTCAGTGAAGATGCGGTTATATATCTTGGACTCCTTACCTAGTCTGACATTCAATGTAAAGACTTTTGTAGTGGATATTTCTGCTTGAAATAGGATGTAAGTGTTTAAAGACAAGTTTTAGGTTGAAAGGTCAGGATTCAGTAAGATGATAGGTCACAGCTTCGTTTCTGCAGTCTGGGTGCTTAATTCAACTCAGAGGTGATTCTGATCACAAGCAAACTCAATCTTTCTGTTTTAAACAAGAATAGCCTTCTGTACCTCCATGTTATATGAAGTCTTAGATCTTTTTATTACATCATATATTTTTGCCAGGAGAAAATGATCACTGTACTTCTGTAAATTGGACTATAAATGATGATGGTCATCATGTTGAAGCAATATTGAATCAGTACGGTGCCTAATTAAATGAGACAAACTGTATAGCATTGATGGTTTGCTTCTTCTAATATGATCAAACAAGTCTATCATTTTAGGAAGGATAGGAAGGGATAGGGAGAAAACGTTATGAATCTATGCATCCTTATCATTGTTAAGATCTGAAAAGACTAGGCGATTCAGAACAGATGAGCAAGTACTTTCCAGTTTTATTGCTTGGACTGAACGCGATATTGAGAAGCAGACATACACTGATAAGATCTCATCTAAGCTAGGGCATAGTGCAAACTGATCCATTCTATAGCGGTCAGAGACTGAATGGAGTGGACACTTGGTATACTGGAATACTAAAGATGTCCTCAAAATTCAACAATGCCAGAATAGCCTCAGCAAGGGCATGTTGGCCATCTGCCCATATGACTCTTTTTAATATATTAATTTATAAATTGATTGGTGGCTTAGAGGTGAAGATGGTTGTTTCCCATTCAGAAGGCTGAGAGTTTAATCCAAGCACCAACAAATGTTTCTATATCAAAGCGCAAAGAGAAAATATCTGCTGTGAACTCCGCCTAGACAGCTGGAAGGGTAAACACGCAGCTCAATTCTGTTAACTCAGTGTTAACGCAGCTCCATTCAGTTTCCCTCACTCCATCTGATACAAGGAATTACAGGGTCATAAAAAGAAGGGGGAAAGGAAGGTATACATTGATTGATTAATTAATTATTTGCCAACAAATGATTCCTAAAGACCACTTACATTATATAATCGTATAAATAGACAGAATGTATAAATAGCATTATTAAGAAGATACTTTTGATTTGACAGGCTGTGATAAGTGACTGTGACTTCAAAGTCTAAAGAGTGGACAACAAACAATTTCATTAATTTCAAGAAGTCAGCCTAAGTAACATTGCTATTGACCATTGCTCCAAAATTTAAATTCAGTGCTTCATTACTAGCCATTCTTAAACAAGTGTGAATATATAGTGCTTGGCAAACTTTGCACACAGGTGCATATCACCACTTGTTTTTTATTGTCCACCTGGCCTTGTTTTGTCATGTTGGTTGAAAGTGTGGTATCTTTAACAGAATTGTCCTTAGAAGCCAGAATAAGCCTCCTCAGTAGTAAATATAACAGCTGGCCTTCTGTTAGCTCCTTGTAGAGAACCCCAGGTGACAGTTATCAGAAATTTCAAGTGAAAAATAAACTGTTGTGCTTCGGCAGTCAGACAGCACAGCAATGGGTCTGCAGCTGTCCAAAGTGTTAACATATACATAACAAAACCAAAGGTGAACCTTTGGATTCTTCTGTTCTACTGCTAATCAAGGTCTTTCCATTCAGGAGAACTATGGAACCTGTTGTATTTCTGCAGCACTGGAATTAAAGCTCAAATAACTCATTATTTTGGAAGTTGTCTTCTTCTTCTTCTTCTTCTTCTTCTTCTTCTTCTTCTTCTTCTTCTTCTTCTTCTTCTTCTTCTTCTTCTTCTTCTTCTTCTTCTTCTTCTTCTCCCTCCTCCTCCTC
>NW_020769335.1:7630447-7641811 GCF_900518735.1 Pseudonaja textilis
GCATCTGTGCACCAGACACTGGACTGAGATGTTTCTCCTCTTCTTCATCAACCACCTCCAGACCTGGGGGTTGTTGACTCTCCATCTGAGGGCTGAAGGCCCTGGCCCTGCCTCCCCACTCTCTCTGCCAACTCCATTCCCTCTTCCCCCTTGGAGCTCCCAGGTTTCCCGGATGCTGACCCTCCTCCTCCTCTGATTCAGCTGCTAGAGGGGCCGGCAGCCAACAGGCCAACAGGGATCGTATGTTCACCTTTTGCAATCTTCTGATAAACAAAGTCAGTAGGGAAGCCAGATTCACATAACAACCACACTAACTTGACAACTGCAGTGATTTATGTAACAACTGTGGCAAGAAAGGTCATAAATTGGGCAAAATTTACTTACCCACTGACTCAATGAGCAATAGAATTTTTGGGCTCAATTGTTGGTCATAGGCCCATTCTATAAATTGGACAACTGGACTATTTCTGTTGGACTCCAAGCTGTTTAATATTGCTGTTTAGACTGTGGATTGACAGCATTAGTGATTAATTTGGCATTTATTTATTTTTAATTGGAAATACACACCCACAGAGACATCCACATACACACACACAAAACGCTGGTAATTCATTTGTTTATATAAGTGTTATGCCTGGATGTGAAATGGAATTAAATTGCTTCTGTTGTGGTTCACACTTCCACGTCTCCACACTCTGCTATTCATGTTGGTTGAAAGCCCGGTGCCTTGATAGGTATTTTCAAACACTTTCCAGGAACTTTGAAATTTGGGATTCCTGCATATGTTTTCCTGTACACATTCAAGTATAGTGGTGAACATCACTGTGAATTTTGTGTAGGTGGATAACTTAATCGTATATCAAAGTCAGTGGGGATGTTAGAGACATCCACACTAGGAACTTATATAAATAGTACAGAGAGTTTTAATATCCAGGATGCAACAGGACTGACATAAAAGATTCTTTTGTCTTTCCTTCTAAATTAGTAAAGGTTTTCTACATGTGTTTTAATTGATCCAATGTTCCCCAAACACCTTTCTCTTCATAGCCAACCTACTTATTTTCATAAAAAACAACATTGTAAGGAATCACCCTGACCAACAAATCACCCAATGAGCTTCATGCCTGAAATTAGAGATTTGTTTGTTGTTGGTCTACTGCAAATTGAGTTTGGCATCAAACTCTGAATTAACAGATAATCAAAGTTGAAAGGGACCTTATTGGTCATCTAGTCCAACCTCCTACCCAAGCGGGAGACCCTACACCATTTCTGAAAAATGGCAGTCCAAACTCTTCTTGAAAGTCTCAAGTGATGGCACTCCCACAACTTCCAAGGGCAAGCTGTTCCATTGGTTGATTGTTCTCACTGTCAGAAAGTTTCTCCTTATTCCAGGTTAAATCTCTCCTTGTTCAGTTTCCATCCATTATTCCTTGTCTAGCCTTTGGGTGCTTTATAGAACAGTTTGGCCCCTTCCTCTGTGTGGCAGCCCCTCAAATATTGGAAGACTTCCATCATGTCTCCCCTGGTCCTTCTCTTCACTAGACTAGCCATGCCCAGTTCCTGCAACCATTCTTCATATGTTTTAGTCTCCAGTCCCCTAATCATCCTGGTTACTCTTCTCTGTATCTTTACTAGAGTCTCAACATCCTTTTTATAATGTGGCGACCAAAACTGGATGCTGTACTCCAGGTGTGGTCTTACTAAGGTTTTATAGAGTGGTAGTACTACCTCACTTGATCTTGATTGTATCCCTCTGTCAATGCAACTTAGGGCTCAATTTCATTGACAGTCATATCAGGGTTGTGTTTGAATTTGGGGGGAGGGCAGATGGGCATGGCCAGGTTGGGTAAGGTCAGCATGATATCAGTCATGTCAGGGGGGACCTGTGGTGGCCTGGGTGGGGCTGAGGGAATCTTCCTGCAGCCTTATGCCAGTGAAAATGGAGCCGTGCGGTTTTCACTGGTAGAGCCACTGCGGACCGGTCCTTTGCTATTTCCAGGGTGGCCACATGGGCCAGATCTAAACACCCTGAGGACCAGATCCAACCCACAGGCCTTGAGTTTGATACCCCTGCTCTACTGCTTCTGTTTCCGCATTGGTGCTATTTGTGTTGATGGGATAATTTGTGATCATATGAGAGCCCTGTTGAATTGTGAAGCCCTTGGTCTTCTCTCGATTGGTTCCTTGCTTGAAGATGTTTCATTACCTTAGAGAACATCATGAGTGGATAATGAAGCATCTGCGAGTAAACCGCCAAACTCTCTGAGCATCTGCAAGTAAGCAAGCAAGTTCAGAGAGCACCAATTCTATAATATTCTATACTGTTCAGTCATTTCTTGGAGACTGCCTGGACAGGTCCCTGAAGTTTCCTTAACAAGATTTCAGAAGTAGTTTACCATTGCCTCCTTTCTAGGGCTGGGAGAAAGTGACTGGCCTAAGCTGGCTTTTTACCACAGACAGAACTAGAATTCAGTCTCCTGGTTTCTTGCCAATGCCTTAATCACTACACCAAACAGGCTCTATTATCCCAAGCTCAAATACATTTAAGATATTTAAGGGTCCAGAGTATGATGGGAGAATTAGAATGACTATATCTTGCCTACTAATTTAATGGTTGTTCAGACTTTCACAGTCTTAAAAGCCTAGAGCAACTCAGCCATTGTCAATGCAGGGCATAAATGCGAATCAAATCTTCATCTTAAGCCATAATGTGCTTTGATTTGTTTCAGCACAATATATTGTGAAATTTTGTCACTGACATGGTTTTACATGACTGGAGGCGCAGATTATATTCCAAATAAGAATAAGAAAAAAGAGAAAGAAGGAGGGGGAAAAAAGCAGTTTGAAACCTTACTAGATTTTCATATGCTTATTTGAGGGATATGTTTAATGTAAAAACAAAAACAAAAACAGTGTATTATGAAAGTGAATGGGGCATTCCAATCAATTTGCATTAAGAAATCAATTTTAAAAGTCCCCAAGGAATAGAAAACATGGATTTGTGATATCCCCAAAAAATAATGCTCAGTTTGATGGTTGAACAGAGTGGGACACTGTATAGCTATATTTGGTTTTTTTCTTTTTTAATGTAATCTGTTTCTCTCAGAATTGTAGAGTACGTTTTGCTTTGTTTCCAAATCTGTTTCTTTATTCCATTTTTTAAATTTATCTTTGTAGCAATTTAACAGAAATGCTTAGAAAGTTCCCACCAAAATAGGTGTTTTGTTTCCTATCTCTGTTGAAAACGGGTGTCAAATTGCTTTTTTTAAAATCAAAATTGGATAGCACTTATTGTGAAAGAGACGGGAACCAACTGGGAAACAAAGGCTCACAAATATAAATTTTGCCCAGCAATTACACAGATAATTGTATCTGGTTTCTCTCTCTCTCTCTCTCTCTCTCTCTCTCTCTCTCTCTCTCTCTCTCTCTCTCTCTCTCTCTCTCTCTCTCTCTCTTTCTGTGTGTGTGTGTGTGTGTGTGTATGGTATTCAGCTTTGTTCGGGTATTTTCCCACATCATTATAGTTGTGCTTTTAAAGTTGTAGCAACGTTTCAGCAGAATCTCATCTGCCATCATCAGGCTTCTGTATTGTGTTCGCCAGACATGTTCACCAGATGTTTTACAAATAGTGTAACCATTTTTTGTCTTTTCAGTTGGGGTGTATGGCTTATGGACACTAGAGGGCTGTAGAACTCTGTTAACAGAGGTAGGGTTTATTGGCCTGGTTGAAGTTTCTGCTGTGAATAATCATAAGAAAACTATCTCTATAAAAATATAAGTGCTAATGGTATAGACATTTTAACATCTGCTATTTATGGAATATATACTTGTGGCCTGGACTAACACACTCTGTGGCTCTAATTTCTAGATTAGTTAGCACATTTTACAAATGATATAATTCACTTTGGCTTTACTTTCACCTGCTTCCAAATGTGAAAGCACTTCAGTTCTTAAAGAAAAGATTTTGTAGGCCATGAGTGTCAAACTAGCTGCATCACGATGCCATCATATAATGTTTTGCATGGCCTGCGTGTGATGTATCTGGCCCATGGACCGCTAGTTTGACAACGCCGTGTAGGCTGTGCATGGGCAATATTATGTCCTTCACAGGTTTTTCCTGTCTTTAGGAGAAAATCCAGGTCTCTTCTCACTCATTATATATTATTTGATGCTAGGCTCAGTTGAAACAAATGTTTTCTTGTGATGCATTCACCAGAGACGTTACTGTATCTCTGTTCATTTGTAAACAATGTCTTGCATATTTATGAGAATTAAGTTAAGAGATCAAGAGTGATACTGGGGACAGCATCTTATCAGGATATCCAACAATTTATGGAGAGTTGTGCATTCAGAGAACCTGAATCAGCCAATATGGTTCCTCTTTATCAGATCGGACTGCTGTTTCTCCCCACCTGGGGATCATGAGTTAGTTCTGTATGGGATTGGGATGATAATGATGATGGATGCAATGAGGTCAACCCTCAAATTATTTGGATAATAGAATGCAAGAATGCAGTATGGTGCTTGAAGATTCCTCTTGTGACTTTTGGCTGCCCAGAACTCAGGAAAATAAAAGTAAATAGTAACATCTGGGTGGTGTTATTGGCATTCTATCTCACTTGAACTTACAAGGCCTTCAGGCAGTACTACAGCCCTTAAGGCAGGCCATAGAAAACCTGGTGAAGTCAGGCCGCATTCTTAACTATTGGTGAGAAGCAGTTTTAAGAAGAAAGGCAGGAAACACTTCTGAGAAAACAACATTTCTCTTTGATCTCCATGGCCTTTGATAGAGTCCCTCTGATTCTTACAAAAAAAATTGATAGGAGTATCGCTTCATTTATTTATGTGCTACTTTCGTGTCAAAGGCTTTGCATTACTGTGGGTTGGCAAAATGCTAGCAGCTTTGAAGCAGGGATCAAGTTGTGCAGAAACGAAGGAAGCCCTGTCCTGCATTTGGAAATCTGTTTAAGCGTACTGTTTTTACATTATGGTAGCAATCTACCTGTGAAAGAGAATTTTTTTTTTTTTTGAAAACTGGGTTCTGCCCGAGCCTTTTCTGTAGAAAAGCTGTAATGTTTTATCTGCATTTTATGCAAGCAGGCAAACATCTCTGATGTAGTAGCATCCTTATTTTTTTTTTTTTTTGCTTTGAATTGATTCCTTTTCCCAAAATATGATTTGTTGTAGTGGTGATTGTTGTTCTTACTATGATGATTTCACATGCATAGAAGACCACAGTCTGAAAGGACCTTAGGCAGTTCACAAAATTAACATGCAACAATAAGTTATATTGAGAGAGTACTCAAAATTGAATTCATTGGGTAATATTAATGTAATTCTAAGACAAGCAACATAGTGAGACTTCTGTCTACGTTTTATGTAAGGTTTGGGTTATTTTGAATATGTGTGTGTGTATGTGTATGTGTGTATATGGATATACATTATATATAGTAATTCTTATACAGAGAGATTAATTAATTACACTGTTTTGGTTTTTTCTCCATACACATATATACAGACTGAAAGAGTCTCCTTATTTATAGAATTCCCCAATCTCACAGATTTTGAAGCCAAGTTATTCTTGGGTAGCTCATTGTCTATGCATATACGTTGAAATTCCAATTTGTAAGCCTATTAAAGATCAAAACAACATTTTGAACTGAGCCTTGAAATAAGCACAACTCATTTGGAACTCTTTTTGCAGAGCAGATAATCTACATTTCCTGATTTTAGATCCAAAGGATACAATCCCATAATGCCTGTTCTCAGTGTGTCTAGAACAGGGGTATCAATAGGGTGTCAATAGGGGTACCGGAGGGGGGATCCTGCCCGTGGGGTGCTTAGAGCTGGCCTGTGGGGTCGAAAGGACTGGCCTGCATTGCCTCTACCAGCAAAAATGGAACTCGGGAGGGCCTCCCAGGCTCTGTTTCCAGTGGCAGAGGACTGCAGGAGAATCGCCCCAGCCCCACCCAGGCCATCACAGGTGCCTCCTGATATAAATGATGTCAAGCTGGCCATAGCCATGACCATCCCCACCCCAAGGTCAAATAAAACCCTGATGCGGCCCTCAATGAAATCAAGTTTGACGCACATGGTCTAGAAGAGAAGAGGGGGAACACGACCATCACATTTGTCACTGGATTCAACAGCATTTAAACAGCTATTTTGTTTTCCAAATGCCAGTAGGAATACCAAAGACTTAAAAAAAATTAAAAAATAAGGGTGCTAAAAATGCAGGAGTGGGATTCTACCAGTTCAGACTGGTTTGCGTGAACCGGATGTTAAATTTACATCTGGTTCACTGAACTGGTAGTTGAACCAACTAGCTGGCCCTGCCCACCCACTCTGCCCCTCCCAAGAGTCTCCAAATGGCCAGTTTTGGATTCAGGTAAGTGCAGGGTCCACATGGAAGCTCCAGGAGGGTGAAAAATAGGCCAAACCAGAAGTTCTGGAAGTCCAGAAGCTATTTCCAGTTTCTGGAGGCCCTCTAGAGCCTAGGAGAGGCTATTTTATCCTTCCCAGAGGCCCGAGGGAAGCCTCCAGACTCTGGAAAAGATGAAAAATAGCTGAACTGGAAGTTTCAGAAATCCAGAAACAGAGGGTTTGTTTCTGGCTTCTGGAGGCCCTCTAGAGCTCGTGTTTTTGTCATCCCAGAGGCCCAACAGAAGTCTCCGGACTCTGGGGAAGGAGAAAAATGTCCGAACCAGAAGTTCCAGTTGACCACATCCACCATGGCCACATCCACCCAGCAACTGGGCAGAAAACTGGCTGCTGGGATTTTTGAATCCCGCCCTGTAAAAATTGTGTGTGTGTGTGTGTGTGTGTGTGTGTGTGTGTGTGTGTGTGTGTATATATATATATATATATATATATATATATATATATATGTATATATGTATATATGTATATATGTATATATGTATATGTATATGTTTATGTTTATGTTTATGTTTATGTTTATGTATATATACACACACACAAAAAAACAGCAATACTGTTTTTGAAGTTCTGTTTTAACAAATAAAGGGCCGGGGTGGACCAGGAAATCACCTTTCGAAATTAATTGCCGATTCTCTTAAGGGCCATTTTGCGGTTGCAAGGTGGAATTTTTAGAAAGGCATTTGTAAAAGTTAATAAATGAGCCCAGAGAGTTGGAGGACACTGTTTATCTACCAGTCAGAAGGATGAAGAGAATTTCTTTCTTTTTCCTGCCAAAGGAGGTACAGGACATCCTCTGCTCTATCTCGTCTTTAGACTGCAAGTGATAATAATGCTGAGATTTTATCACTGAAAATCATTATCATATATATTAAGCTTCTTTCCAAAACTTTGCTTCTCACACCTAATGTCCCAAGTCAAACCTGCATAATAATAAACCACCACTATTTGTAACTTCTGACATAGTGTGTGCACAGTAGTCTTTTAGTTACTGGGAAGTAGAAAACCAGGTTGTTTAAAGAGTGCTTACTGAACAACCAGCAAATAGTTTATAGCGTTTGAGGCTGCTAATGTCATAGAAGGAACTGCTTATAGTAGATCAGGCCTTATATATTTGGGTAGATTATTCAGTTGTTGGCCAAGATACATTTCTTTCAGGTTTGGTGTCCATGGTACCAAAGCATGAGCTGAAATAGTTGAATATCCACCTGGGGTATTGGGACAAATATATGAAGTTCAACGTACCATCAAATAGATCAACCTTTAGGGCTGTTTAAGTCTCTAGGTTCAAGTCTAACTTCTGAAACCTCTTTGAAAGTTCTACTGATCCAGGGGAAGTAAATCATACAAAAACCTGAAATTAAGCAAGCTCAGAAGTGCTTAATTGCAGCTTAGTGGCATGCTACAGCAATTAAAAAGGGGAGGAATTGATGTAGAGAAGATACAAGAAGCGATTTCTAAATTTAGAAGGCCCACTTATTTCATTAAATTTAGTAATGGAAGTATAGTAATCATGTCAGTTGTCAGAAAAATCAAGTTTTCTCCTCAAGTAAGTGGGACTAGAAAAATCTGGGGTTGGCTGAATCCAACCTTTTCTTTTTCTGTTTGCAAGTAACCGACTGCCACTTCTTCTTTAGAAAAAAAATATCTGATGTATCATGAGGACCTTTGTAAATAGTGTGCAAGACAACTGATAATAGGAAGTACGATCTTCAATGAAATATGCCTCAAGTGTATCTCTTTCTGGGTGTGATTTCCTTGAAATGGTTGTTGTGAATCTATCACTGTGTCACTCTTACATTTCCTTGTTTCATCTGTCCAGAGGGGTATTGAATAATGTCATGGAAAAAAGGAGCTGATGACCGGTGACAAGTATGACTTGTCAGTTTAACCATGCAATTTGATGTTGTGTCTGGAATAAACTGGCTTTAGGCTGGTAGTCTGTGAGTGCCTAGTGGGCTAGGATTCCCAAACAAATTGGGAGTATCTTGAAGAGTCATTATCACATCTGATGCAATTGCTTTGGAAGCATGTTGGGTATCAGAGTAGACCTTCCTCCAATTATGCATTATTGCAGACCATGATGGCTAAGTTGATAATTATGCTGGCAAAGACTTTCTTTTTTTTTTTTAAACAAATTTTATTCAGTTTTTCACATTAAAAACAAAAATCTCTTTTTAGTGGACAACATATTTCCGGGTCATCATCTTTACGTACAAATATGACAACAATTATACATTTATATATGCATACTTAATTATATTATTACCTTTTCCATTCCAAATTTTCAGTAAGGAGAGAAACAAACACATTAATTCTAGCCTCTTTCATTAATCTCAATCGAAACATCTTTTTGTTTCATTTCAATTATTTCAAATATAGTCCTTTAATATTTATTTTAAAAATAAAGATAAACAATATGTGTTTGCCTAATAATAATAATAATGATAATAATGAAAAAAGTTACCAATGTCTCTCCTTGCTTTTAATAGTCTATATTAACTTATTAATTTAGTTGGTTCTTTAGTCTGTCATATTCCCTTTTCATTACACATTCTTTTTATAAATTCTAGATTAATACAAATTTTAACATTTAAAAAACAGCAAGTAAAAGTTTGCCCCCTTTTACTGTTTTGAGTGTGACACCTCAATGATTAAAATATACCTTTATTCCCTCATCTTGATTCCCAATAAACCATTATTTTTAAGAAGTTACAATAATAATTACATCTTTTCATTTGGATTCTGCAGCAAATTTTCCCCACTTGATTTTAAACGAGAGTAATCAGTATCTATATTACCCTATTTTCTAAATATTTTTAATTGCAGAAATATTCTTATTACCTCTTGTCACCCTGCAGGATCCCCTTTTTAATTCATCAACCATTATCTCTGAAAAAACAATTTCTTTTCAACATTTTACTATTTCCGTATTTCTTTATTTTATGCACCTGTTTCTTATTGCTTCTCCCTGCCCCTTTCCCCCATATCTTTTCTCATTCCAGTTTATATCCCTCTCTTTCTTAATATCTTCCTTTCCCCTTTTCTGCTGGGTCTTTCTGCCTTTCCTGACTTCACAGGTATTCCCCCTTTTGATTGCCTTCTTAAATCTCAACTTTTTAACCTTCCTTCTTTCCCCACTTCTTTGTAGCATTCTTTGTGTTAATTGTCTATTTAGAATGTATTCTCCTTGAATCGACTCCTCCTCCTCTGAAGCTCTTTCTTCTTGTTCTTCAATCGCCATTTCCATTTTTTCTAACACAGAGCAAAGTGATAAGCCTCTTTCCTGTAGTAATTCTCTCATATTTTTAAGTTCCATTTTTAATTCCCGAAGAGATGTCATCATTTCATTACATTAAATTATTTTTTATGATTGTTAAAGTTCACAAAAAAAAAAAACACTTTTACTTTCCTTCTTTCTTCTTTCAATTTTCTAAAGTTCTCAGTTATTCCAGCTGAAGGTCTATACCAGGGGTGTCCAACCTTTCACCTTCCCTGGGCCACATTAGAAGATGAAAATTTGGTTTGGGCCGCACATAAAATAAAATAAGAGTAACGATACCTGATCATCCAAAAAAACCATAGAAAACATAGTTAACATATTAAATTTATTTGGAAGTGAAGTTAGTGAGATGTTTTTATTATTTATTATTAATTATTTATTAAAAATTATTTATTTTTTATCACTTTTTTAAATCACGGTTTATCACGGTTTATTTTCCGGCCAAATTTTGTGGGGGTGGCGGGGGGGGAAGAAAGCTCGCCCGCCTCGCGCCTACCTCTCCTCCTGCAAATGGCCTGGCTGGATGAGGCAGGACTGGAAGGCAGAAGCGGCGGCGGTGGCGGGGGCAGAAGCAGCAGCGACAGTGGTGGCGGAAGCGGCAGCGGCGGGGGCAGAAACAGCAGCGGCGATGGGGGCAGCGGCATTGGGGGCAGCAGGGGCAGAAGCAGCGGCGGCGGCAACAGCAGGAGGTGGCGCTCTGATGGTGCCCGCCTTTTCTGTTGCTGCTTGGCGTGGCGCTCGCCTCGCCCCACCTCACACCTGCCTCTCCTCCTCCTCCTCCTTGCTGGCTCAGGCACGAAGGTTGGGGTGGGCACTGGGCCGTATTACAAAGCGACCTGGGCCACATGCAGCCCGCGGGCCGTGGGTTGGACAAGCCTGGTCTATACCAAAAACATCAATCAATCCCACAGTCAGTCTTTCCTTGCTTTTTTCTTCATTCTGGTTCTGCTTTCACTTTCTAAGATTCTTACTTTGTTTCAATACTTCTTTAATGTTATATCCATACAAGTTCATTCAGAAACAGGATGCTTTCCCTTTTGTTTGAGCTCAAGTTTTTGTCAAAAGGTGACACTCTCCATTGTACAAAGTCTTCACCTTTCCCCCCTATTATTTTTTATTTAGGGATTTTCGAACCTCAATATTCCAGCACAGTCCAGTCTCCAATTTGTAAACTTTATTATTATTTTTTGACAATCTTAAATCCAGCTTTATTTTATGCCTGTTTATTCCCAAAATATTTTAGTCCAATTTAATTAAATCTTTAGTTCCAGCTTCTTCCTTTCCTGGTTTGAAGCCCCGCTTATCTATCTATCTATCTATCTATCTATCTATCTATCTATCTATCTATCTATCTATCTATCTCTATCTTCTATTCATCAATCATGTATATGTATCTATCTGTCTGTCTGTCTGTCTGTCTGTCAATCTATCATATCTCTGTCTATCTTCTATCAATACAATGTATCTGTGTATATGTGTCTGTCTATCTCTTTCTCTCCCTATCTACTTACTTATCATCTTTCTTTCTTTCTTTCTTTCTTTCTTTCTTTCTTTCTTTCTTTCTTTCTTTCTTTCTTTCTTTCTTTCTTTTTTTTTTTATCTATCTTTCTGTCTGTCTGTCTGTCTATCTATCTATCTATCTA
>NW_020769335.1:7652457-7678450 GCF_900518735.1 Pseudonaja textilis
AGGAAGGAAGGAAGGAAGGAAGGAAGGAAGGAAGGAAGGAAGGAAGGAAGGAAGGAAGGAAGGAAGGAAAGAAGAGCAATAGCAATAGCCCTTAGGCTTATATATCACTTCACAGTGCTTTTACGGCCCTCTCTAAGTGGTTTACAGAGTCCGCCTCTTGCCCCGCCCCCAACAATCTAGGTCCTCATTTTATCCACCTTGGAAGGATGGAAGGCTGAGTCAATCTTGAGACTGCTGAGATTTGAACTACCAAATTGCAGGCAGCTGGCAGTCAGCAGAAGTAGCCTGCAGCATTGTACTCTAACCACTGTGCCACCGCAGCTCTTATAAGATATTAATAGGTTTGGATTTTTTTTTTTTTTTTTTGGCATACTCTGTGATATTCTCTGTATTTATTTTTTAAAATTTTATTTTAAGAAGGTTCAAAACTTAACCCACCTTCTTTGATTGCTTGTTTTAAAGGCTTTATAAAAGAACAAACACTTTTACACATAAGTGATGAGAGCAAGTGACACGGTATGAGAAAAGAGAATCACACAGGCTATGTCTTTTCACCCATTGGTTCTGCCTCACATGGACTGAGATCTCAGTGTGAGAAGAGGTGTATGTGTGTTGACTTCTGCCTTTTAGCATTGACTATGTAGAATAACAGAAATATTAGGCAAGAAATATGCTTCAGACTATACTTGTAGGGTAGCAGTGAAGGCTTCATAAGGATGTGTCTTTATTTTGGAGATCAGAGTCACGCAAGCCATGGCATTCTCTGAAACTCTCTATGGAACCAAAAGTTGACTATGAAGAAACAGGACAGAAATGTCCTGTTAATTCTTTTCAACTCTGGTATTAGAGAAGGTTTCTGAGAATACCATGGCAAACCAAGAAAATAAAGGGATCATCAAACAAATCAACCCATACTCCTAACTCAAGCCATCTATGAGAAGACTCAAATTATCCCTGTTTAGACACATTATGTGAAGATCTAGATCTCTTGAGAAATCCATAAAGCTAGAAAGGTGGAAAGAAAAAAATAAGTAGAAAATGTCCAACAGCAAGATGGATGGATTTGATTTCCATGGTGATATGGCACTGGAAGATCAGTCTGTAGAACATGTATGTCCTTGGTTGCTAAAAGTCATTACTGATTTAATGACTAAGAACATAGCTGACATTCTAAATATTGAGAGATGTATAGTTTTATGAAAATATTTAGATTTTTGTTTCTTCATCCTTAAATGAAGAGTAGTGGTCACAATTCTAAGTAGTTTAGAGTTTTTGTTGTTGTTCATTTGTTAAATTGTGTCTAACTCTTGGCAACCCTATGGACCATAGAATGCCAGCACTTCTGCCCTCCACTATCTGCCAGTTTGCTCAAATTTATGTTCATCACATCAATGACACTACCTAACCATCTCATCCTTCTGTCCCCTTCTCCTTTTGCCTTCAATCTTTCCAAACATCAGGGTCTTTTCCAAAGAGTATGGACTTAAAGACCATATATTTCTGCACATTTCAATTCTTATTCTTCATGTGGAATTATTTGAGTCATTTCTGACTCAAACAATGAATCTTGCAAATGCAGAAGTTTACTCATTCTTTTAAACAGGACCTGGTAAAAACACTGAATAGGTCATCTTGGTGACTTCGTATAAACAATCAACTAATGGGCACAGTCCCTAAAATGGGATGGATAACTGCAAAATTTTACCACTTAATCATGGGGATCCTTTAAAATGTTAATTAGGGCCAGAATGAATCACATAATAGGGTTATGATTAGAATACAAAAACCTGTGTTTATTTATTCATTTTTCTTGCTCTCTGTATTTGTTTGTTCAAAGTTGGTGAGGTCAAGCTGTTTGTTTGGCTAAATTCATATTTTGTACTTCAATCCCTAAAAGCGTCATCATGTTCAGGATGAGGTTTAAGAATTGTTTCTTAAGACCAGCCCATCATTTTGCAAACTTTTTTTTTTAATTTAGCAGGCGTGGATGTTCTACATATTAGAAACTGCCTTTCTTGTCAATTGCATCACAAAATATTAAACTCCATAGACTGAAAATGGATATGTAGCTCAAACTTTCTTGCACCGATTTCTCCAAAATTTGTTACACTTTATCTTACATCCTGCACATTTCATTTCATTCTGTAGAAAAATTGAACATGTTGTAGCCATTTACATTTTGGCTACCCTGTAATATGGGAGAATGTGTGCCTGCATTTGCAAATATTACTCTGGTCTGACCATAGGTTAGTTTCAGATGCTTTCAGAGTCAATCATTTCAGACTTTTAAAGCTAGCTATTGGAGCTTAGAATTCTATTGGATGAGTTTTGCATGTCTCTGAAGAATTGCTTCTAAGAGACAGTTGTTATTAATATTATATATTTCCTGCTTTCAGGAAATATTAGAAGAATGTTTAGCAAGTAAATACCTACTAAGGAAGAACTATTATCTATTAATATTATGCGGAGAAAATACTATTATTATATGATCACTATCAATGAATATTATTATTATTATTGCTCAAACTAACTGTAACCAGACAACACACTGTTTATATAGATGTTGAAACTGTTGCTCTTTCTTTATATATTAACAAAAAATCTATTTTATTTTTCAAAAAGGATGAAGTGTTATCTAATTGCCATAAAAGTTATTTCATTTAACTCCAATATCCTGATTAGCAGAAAAAGTCCAGGGGTATTTTTTTCTTGCCTTAGTATTTATTTATTTAATTATATAAAATACACAGAAAAAATAGAAATAGAAAATTAAGGGAAGGAAAAGAAGTGGGAGAAAAGAAGGTATGAGATACAAGGGGAAAAAAGAAGAGAAAAGGCGTTGACTTCCAATTCTTTTTAACAGAGTACAAGATAAAAACACTCCAGCTTCAAAATTTTTGCTTTCACACATTAATATATAACTAGCCATGTATGTAATGACAAATCTATCTGATCAACAAAACCAAAGTCGTATGTATATATTTTCATCACAAGCACTAACCCCAACTCCTTTAACCTCAAACTAACACTATTGACCTCACCCCATTCTTGAAAGATCCCTAAGGGGCGTGCACCATCGTGCCTACCATCCCTGTCCTATTGTCCCCATTTATTCGTACCTATTTCCTTTATTCTTACTCATGTGTATACTTAAATCTATTACCTTGTAAGCAATTGAGAAATAAAATAAATAAAAATAAATAAAATCCAGAAGTGATAATGTCCAGGGTTATTTTTTTTGCTCTTGATTTGAATTAAATTAGGGCATCTCTCCAGCCAAAGCTTTCTTACTGACCTCTAAGACAGTTTGCAAGAAAAAAAAAAAAAAGCTAGCTCTGTCAGCTCAAGTTCTTTGTTCCCTTGCATGCACTTTAAATCAGAAGCTAGCCTGGGTTCTTCAGGAACAAGAAACCAGACACTTGTCTGTCATTTTCAGTTGAACTTAGAAACTTGCATCATGCATTTTTAAAAAAGCATTTTTGCCTGACCGGGTCTTTGATTGTCATTGTTAAGATTCCCAGATGGTCTGGCTTAGTTCAAGGTTTTGGTGCACCAGCCTAGTCAATGTTCTCTAGTGGTGGCAAGCTGCTGAGTTTCAGCTTGTTGCTGAGTCCCTTGTCCTAGTGAGCAACTTTTTGAGTCTGCACTGTGGCTCTTATGTGTAACTTCAGTAATGCTAAGCAAGCAGTTTGATCTGTGTGTGCCTGTCATCTCTCAACAACTCAAGAAATTAGAGCACATCTGCCTTTCTTTTCGCTTCCATCTGTCAATTCCGGACCTTTCGTTGCTCACATTTTTCCATCTATTGCATAGACAACCTTGCTTCCCTCCTTATGGCAGTACACATGTCACATCAACCAGTAGGGCAGCGTTGCACATATACATGTACTTCTTTTTTTGAAAACATATAAAATGGGAAAGTAGAAAGTGTGATTGCTATTCTTACTATTTATTTATTTTTAATCTACTTTGGAACTAAAACTGTCTTAGATCTTCATCAAAGATCACCACCTGGCTGGAAGTATAAAGGAAAGTCTAGTTTCAATTATTTGAATCCTTTTGCAAAAAAAAAAAAAGTCCTATAATTAAACTACAGTTATTGCAGTTGTCCTTATCACAAATATCAGGGATTTGTTAGTGGCTGTGGAGCTGTGCTCAGCTTTGTAGATTTTGCTAAAAAGCAGAATAAGAATGCAGATAATATAAAGAAGTAGACACTGGATTAGTAGAGGTAGGAAAAAGCCCAGTTGTCATCTTCTTTTTCCTCTTCTTCCTCTTCCCCTTCTTCCTCTTCTTCTTCCCCTTCCCCCTTCTCCTCTTCCACCCTTACCTCCTTTTCCTCCTATCTCTAATAAGCTAGATACAAGATCTTCCAATCCATGAAGATTGACTTGGTAAAATTTCTGAACTATCATACACTGACTTAAAGACTGTCAACTACCTTTTATGGTTTCTTATTCCCAAAGTAAAATAAATATACAATTTCTAACTGGGATTGGTGTATTTTTGGAGAATGATCTAGGAGTATGCTCACTAGTGAATCCAACTCAGAATTGTCTTCTATCTAAAACTTCATACAAGAGCCAAAATTGGAATTATTGGGAACCAACTACATGTTTTCTATGAACCTGTTGGTGTCAGCCACAAAGAATCAGGACCATCCATTAGACTGCAGCGGAGAGGATATATTCAAGCCTAAAATACAAAAATCTGGTCAACTGAAGTTCAACACTAAATTGACACCAGATAAGGGTCAATGGAATTCAGGAGAGGTTGGACTCAGACTACTTGTGGGAACACAATGACTCTGTGATGATCCAGGGTGTGGCACAAAGGCAACAGTCAGATAATCAGTAGGAATCCCTTTATTAGCTCCAACTTTGCCCCCAATGTCCTGGTTACCTTCTGGCCTGGAGAAAAACTCTCCCAGGAACAGCCTTTGGCTGCAGAGAATCAAGTCCAAAACGTGATCAAGAAAAACTGTAACTATAAGTCCAATCAAGGCAAGATGAGGTAATTAGTCCGGCAAGGCAAGAGAAGGAATTCCAGACATGAAGGAATAGCAGTAATTCAACATGGCTGGGAGGATGCCAGGAACACAGACAACTAAAGTCAATAAGATAAACTCATGTTTGTTCCCAGCAGACACCACACTCAGCATGCATCTCTTTTAAACTCTCATTCTCAGGTGTGGCTAATGAAGAGAATCACGTCCCTTTCCTCCCTGGTAAGCCATGCAACTGAAGTTGCTGTCTTCTCTGGTCCTCCCCTGCGTGCCCTAGGATGAAGAGGGGGTGGGCCTGGGTCCTCCTCTGAACTCCCTCTCCCTTGTTCTACCTCTTCCCTGCTCTGCCCAGCCTGACTTTTCCCTTCCCCAGTTTCCTCCACAGGCAATGGAGCCACA
Organism: Pseudonaja textilis; assembly: GCF_900518735.1. Next base: position 7,657,862 of record NW_020769335.1, read on the forward strand.
CTCCCATTCCATGTGAGCTGTTCATCTTCCGCCTCGAATTCCAAAAGGGGTATGATAGACTATAATTTGATTATGTGCCTCACTCCAGCCACCACTCCACATGCTCTTCTACAGCTAGCAGCTAAAAGGCTCTCAAAATATAAGGCTCTTAAGAATGTCTTTTAAGATCTCAAGAACCCTTCCCAGAATATTCTAGAATCGGGCTAAATGGTCTTAAGATCTCACTATCAGGCAACTTCAAATATTTTGCATGTGCAATGACATAGACAATATTTGAAGTTTCCTTTTAATGAAATGACACATTAAAACTCTGTAACATTCTTATCCTGATTGATATTAATAGAGCAAATGTTTTTTATTAGGTGGTTTGCTCTCTTGGATTTGTAAATTAATTCTTAAATTATCTTTCATTGTTTGATACTGTTCAATTGCTTTAATTTTCTTCATAATTTCCATGCTTCTCTTTCATTCTGATTATTGAGAGTAACCTTTGAGGTCTCATTCAACATAAAAATAAAGCGTAAGAGGGGAAAAATAAAATTAGTATAATAGATTCTCATCCTTAATGTACATAACGATTGCCTGGAACTAGTAAGTGAGGGGGAGTTTCATAATAAAATAGTGGCTTGAACTGTGCCAGTTAAGAAATTTTCTTGCAATATTTAATGGTATTGGGATGGTAATGGCAATGCAGAATGGATTGTTTTTTAAAAAAACGTAAAGAGATAATTGTTATGAATGTTGGGTTTTTGAGGCAGCTTTGTGGTACGTGCCTAGGAATGAGCAAACATGGAGCTTGTGCTAGAGCAGTAAAGAGAAGATAAACCTCTTCATCCATAAGCACAACTCATCTGTTGTGTAATGGAAGCAGGTCTACAAATACCATTATGCTTACCTAGGTTGTGGAAGCAGAATGAGAAGATTATGAATAGATGGAATAAATAAGATAAATTGAAATGCTCTCGGGAGGACAATGGCCCATTACTGATTGCAGGTTAAAAGGTGATGGCTTATCTTTGAAGTTAACAGGATGGCATCTTAGTCTTAGGTGAGAGTGTCACACTATTGAACCACAAAGTCTCCATGAACTATGAAAGATTGATTGGAAAAAAGATGTAGCTAAGAAACTCATCTTCAAAGAAATAATCAAAACCAGTGTTTCTTTTGACTATGATTTGTTTAAGCTGGGTTTTTATATATATATACATATCCCATAGGACTCAGAATAAACTTGGGACATAGTTAGGATTACAATATTGACCTGGACAGTAATAAATTCTTCTTTTTACTTATCCTATAGAGAAAATAAAATGCACAGTATGTTAGGTAGTAACCCTAACTTGGGTCCTTCTTTCTTAATGGTGAAAGGTTTAGGAAAAGATTTCTTTCTCTCTCTCTCTCTCTCTCTCTCCTTCCCTCCCTCCCTCCCTCCCTCCCTCCCTCCCTCTCTCTGAGACAGAGACAGACAAAGACAGAGAGAGACAGAGAGACATGTTAAGGTAATTCCCCGTTAGGAGAATGAGCACACACAGGGAGACGTAGTGAGAATGGTGAAGAATAACACACACACAGCACACAGCCACACTTTTTAGTTAAATGTAGGTTTTTACTTCCAATAAATGTTTAAGCAAAGTCCAAACAAGCAGTCCAAGTCATTCACAGTTAAAACAGTCAGTTTTCAGTCCAGGGATAATCCAATAACAAAGTCCAGTATCAAAAACAGTTCAGTAACAGACTTACATCAAATCCAAGAATAATGATGATCAGTAACACTCTCAGCAACAACAGAACAGGAACTAAACAATCCAGGTTTCTGGCTCCATCTTATGGCTATTTGAGGAACCACACCCAATTACAGTTTTAGCATTCTCTTAAAGAGACAGCATTAAAATGTCTATCCTGGTTTATATATTTTCCAACCCAACTAACTGTTGGGTGACTTACATTCCTAACAAGACATAAAAATAATATTTAAGCATAATATTATTACCATTGTAACTAATTAGATCAACTCTTAAGAAATGCTATATTATGGGGATAGATCATAAGTAGATATAAGCAATGATCCAGAATAATAATATAATAGAGAGCTTTTCCAAAAATTCTTTAATTAATAAACTACATTTGGACTGGAATAATTGCAGTTGAAATGTTGGGACCTATCGAAATTTCAAAGAAGAGACGAGAATGTACTATAGGTCTATATTAGGACAATTTCTAAAGTAGTCCAAACTAAAATTTGTATATATTTTTCTCTAGCTGACTTAATTTTCATTGATTATGTACAGTGTATATGCAACTGAAAAGTTTGAAATGAAAATTAATTTCTAACTAGACATATTATATGTCTAGTCAAATTAATTTTCATTGCAAACTTTATGTTTGAAATGAAATATTCAAAATATTATATGTCTAGTCACCTCATGCACCATGTCACTTTGAAGATACAACATGATTTTATTTGCATGCATGCAAGCAGCAATATAGTACATATTGGACAGTACTTTGCTGATCAAAGTTTTACAAAAACAGGCCTAGGACTGTAGCTTTGGCCCATCTTATGGCAAACATTCGACAAGGAAAAAGGCAGAGCTAATGACCAGAAAAGGGAAGACTAAATTCAACAATGTTAAATGAAGATAGTTTTATTGTAGGTTAATTGCTCACACAGAATTTCTTTTTTTTTTTCATTATTCAAGGAAAACCTCACCTTACCAGAAAGCCACTCTATATTTTATTCTATGAATGTTAACATACTTATATTTCAAAGTCTTTTAACCCCACTTTAGTTCTCAGTGTCTCTAGCATTAAAACAGCATAGTTGCTCTGACCAAGGCTTCCGACACCATAATTACACACACGCTTATTTTAAAAAAACAAGTCTTGCTTTATTGCAATGCTGGGAATTATTTTCATTCCCAGCCAATAATGAATCTCAAACAACCCTTCGAGATAAGCACCCGCCTTGTTTTTCTGTGAAGTGCTGCCAATAACAGAAGTGTCAAATGAACTAGAAAGAAAACCAACCGAAATACAAAGAGCTTCAAGAATGAGTCTGAACTGAACAAACGACTTTGCTTCCTGCAAAGGTTTTGTCATCTTTGCCTGTCCTTTATAGCTTATGGGAGGGGAATCATCTCCCAGCCTTACTCCTGAGTCGCCCCTTTTGTTTCAGCTGCTCTCACCTTCTAGCAGCTCTGCACACATGTGCACTGGGAACAGGCTCTCCTTGGGTCCTCTGTTTCACTGCTGCCAGACTCCAGAGGCTCCAGAGGCAGCATCCCATTCCCAGATGGTCCTGGCCCCATTTTCACATTGGACACAGGACCCTCGTCCAAGTCCTCTCCAGACTCCTAGACTGGTCCCTGTTCTTCCCCACTGTCCAATTCTGCTGCCGTCTGCACCGGTTGCTGGCGAACCACAGCAATAGTGAATACCTTTCTCCCACCCGCACCCCTCTCTTTCTAAAGCTGATGTCAAAAGTGATTTTCTAAATCTTGATTCAGTCACTGTATCTCAAGTGACACACTGTCCATTTTTGCTTCCTGTGAAGAAAAGAAGACCCAACACTTGAGGTTCTTCTTCTGAAACAAGTTCTTTTCATCACCAGTCATCATCTTGCTTACAGAACCCTGTGGAAAATCGCTACAATTTTCATATCTGTGATCCTTCAAAGACAGAGATCAAAACAAGAGTCTGATTGAATTCTCTGTGTACTTTGTCAATCTGTGAAGTCAGAGATAAAATGACTTCTACAAACATTAAATTCTATGATATATTCCACAGAGAGATAACACCTTGAAAACACCCCAATGTTTCACAGATTTTATTTGCTTCCAACTGTCAGTGTCAGACTCGTTGCTGATCACAAATCTTTGTAGTGGGAATAACATCTTGCATCATTTAGGATGGTGCAAGTTGATATAAAATACTTATATTACTGATATCAAGGCTCAACTTTCTTCGTACAGTTATTGATAAATTTTAAAGTTTGGGATGAGAATATTTTTATTTGTTTAATAGAATTTCAGAAGTCAATCAATTCTGAATAAGCGATGCTTAGCACATGGGTAGAATAGTGTTAGTTACTCTGGAGAAAAGTAATTCAGGTAATTAAATTACAGGTCAGGGATAAGCTTACAGCCCAGGTCAATATTTCTTCTGTATAGATATTTTTTTTTAAAATGTCTTTTTTTAAAGAAGTAACAATTCACACTGCTTTCAAAGTTGTTATTACTTCCAATGAATTGTTATGCAACATGTCTCAAGATATTCTCTATGAGTTACTCCCTCCCTCCCTTCCTACCTGTCTTGCATATCTGGACTTGTCTCTGCTGTTTTCTAGTAGATTTCTTTTTTTTTTTTTTGAACAAGCCTTGCCTTGTCTTCCAGACAGCTGATAGACAGTGACTGGCCCAAGGTCACCCAAATGTGCTTTAGCCAAAACTAGAACTCATGGTTTCCTAATTTCCAGGCTTTTTTCTTAACCACTGCATGCACCTGACCTTCAAGACTACCTCAGGACATTATTTGTAATTGTGGATTGTTCATTCAGAATATACAACCATTATTTTTCTTCCATCCTCAAGATAATATAGCTGAAGCTACTAAAATGCTTGTGACCTATCTGATTTTATATCTAAGTTGAGGAAGTTTGGGGTAATATACTTAAAATATTGGATTAAACACTAGGTAAATCATGCAGAGTGGATGATGTAGTAAGTTAGCCACATTATCTTGGACAATTCAGGTCCACTTTCTTCTTTTCGATGTTGGCTCCATTTATCTAAGCTGACAGCTCTGGTGTCAGTGGTATTACTAGATATATGGCTTCCTTCTCAAATCATAGCATGTTAGAAGTGCTTATTCTCCAAGGGCAATCCTAATGCTCCAGCTCCTTTCTTGCAATCTCAAGAGAAGGCATGACTGATGACTCAGAATTAATTGTTACCCAGTGAGGTGCCACGGATCGACATCTATTACACGGACTAACACTGGTGCTCAGAAGGCAATTTTCTAATGTGCCTGACAAACCTAGTTGAGACCTTAGTGTCTGGATATTGTTTGTTTCTTTTTGCATTGCTAAGAAAAGGCATGTACATACCCGTGACATTTCTCCATTTGCTTATTGTTTGTGCATTTTTTTCAGTTAGTTCTCAACCTACAACCATTTGTTTAGCAGCTTCAAAGTTACAACAGGACAAAAATAAAGTGATCTACTGCAGCGGTGGTATTCAATTTTTTTTTACTACTGGTTCTGTGGGTGTGGCTTGGTGGCGTGGTGTGGCTTGATGGGTGTGGCTTGATGGGCACAGCAGGGGAAGGATACTACAAAATCCCATTCCCTCCCCACCCCACTAACCTGCTTTCCATCTCCGTTCTCCTGTGAAGGGCAACAAAAGAAGACCCGATCAGCTGGGACTCGGGAGTCAGTTAATAGATGGGGGTGGGGCCAGTCAGAGGTGGTATTTGCCAGTTCTCTGAACTACTCAAAATTTCCTCTAACAGTTCTCCAGATCTGATCACAACCTGCTGAATACCACCTCTGACCCTCCTCACTCCTCATCCTTATTGAACTGTTGCAGCATGTGATGCAAATTTGGTATCAATTGGCAACCAGCATATATTTACAATGGTTGCAGCATCCCGGGGTCATTTGAGGCCTTCCCATCTGGCTTGCAAGAAGCAAAGTCAATGGGAAAAGCTAGATTTGCTAAACAACCATATGGTTCACAACTGCACCATGTCAGGACTCCAACAAATCCACCCCCATTCAAATCAAAAGTCTCTAGCCACATCTCAGAGAAAAGAAAATTGATTTATTAGAAGTGGACATGTTGGTGCTGTCTGGATGCAGCTGATACTAAATTACATCATTCATTTCCCCTTGACCCTGGTCTTCCCCCCACCTCCTGGATGTGTATTCCCCAATGGGACATATCCATCCCCAAGAGTCATCAATCATGCTCTCCAGTTATTTTCTTGCGCTCCGGGTGATTATCTAGGCACTTAAGGAATGCACTGGTTTCCCCCATTCCCTTTTTCTGGCAGCTAAAAAGACCAAAGGAGTATCTTTTTAATTGACACACCGATCTGCTTAAGAACCATGGCAAAAGCAATTGGCTTGTTTAGTAGCAGAATGCATTGTTGTTGTAAGTTGAGGACCAGCTGTATATTGATCATATCATGATGAATCCCTACAAACAGTAGAAAGACTGAGGTTGCAGAAACTGACAAGGAAAAGTCAGAGCAACGGAGCAGGACCTTGTCTGAGAAATAGCAGAAAGTGGAACAGACTTAGTGAGTGGTGGGATGCTGCCAGTTTAACAACCAGTTCAGTGATCACACACTTTGTGCAGTGCTGAAAATTGGCCATTTAGAAACTCAGCTGCTTACCTTCCAAGTCAGCAATGGTAAGTAGAATAGCAAGGAGGAAAATCGACTGTGCTGCATGATTGAGATGAGCTACAGTGCCGGATACATAGGACAGGATGGGGCGTGAGTGGATGGGTGGGGCTAGCTGATTGCCAGAGCTACCGGTTCACCTGAACTAGTCCAAACCAGCAGCATCCCACAACTGGACTTAGTCTTGGTTGCTGTTCCATCATTGTTGGTAAGGTAACTTCCCAAAACCACAAGGTATCTACACAAACATATCTTAATCAACGTACTGTGAAGTCGGTTGCATTCACTGCAAATCAATTGCCATAACTACACAAACTCTCTCCAAATATTCATTCATTCAATAATAGTTTGGGTAATATTTTGAGGTTTAATTTGCTGGCAGGACGGTTGCTCAGAATGTTTGCCTGTAGGATGACCGGAGGAAAGTATTTTGGAGGATCTCAGCTGCATTGTCTTATTGTTATCATGGTGTTTATATTTAAAATGTTGGGGTTTTTATTGTTATGGTTTTAATTTATTATTAGCCACCAGAGGTACAGAAGTGAGATGCAGCCATATAAAAAATGCAACCATAAAATGAAATCATAAAATGAAATCATAAAATAAAGAAACAGAGGACTTGAGAGTCTTTTATGCAGCAGCACAAAATAATGCTATCAAAAAGAATTTTATTCTACCATACAGTTATTTATAGCTAATCAACTTAAAAGGGGAAACTCCTATTAAAATAATTGCTCTATGGCTTTGTTTGTATCTGATCAGCTTAAATTTGAGAATAATAAATGTGGTTGTCTTTAAGGTATCTTCAAATAAAACATTTTCTGATTTACTTCTAAAACTTCTATAGAGCCTGACAATTATACCACAGAATCACACTTAGGTGAAGCTCCCTCTCCAGATTTGCACCGAAAAGCTATTTCAGCCCCAATATTGCTCTCTCATAAGCAGACAAAAGCAGCTAATAATGGAGATTATTACAATATACCCCGTTTCCCCCAAAATACAACCTACCCTGAAAGTAAGTCCTAGCTTGATTTTTATATGTATACCCAATATAAGCCCTACCCAACAAAATAAGCCCTAATTATGATCCCGCCCACTTCCAGAGTACACAAGTAAAAATTAAACTAGGTTGGGGATGGTGGGATAGAGCTGCCATACTACTTACCTTTAGATAGTTGTAGCCAGGCCTAGCACACTCTAACACCTGCTTCTCTGGACCATTTTTTCTGCAGCTGGCAAGGCTGGCAAGGCTTTCCTGGAGGACTCTGTAGATGATAACAAAGCTCTGTATCGATCTAGAGCTCTGTTATTGGCTGCAGAGGCCTTCAGGAAAGCCTTGCCAGCCACAGAAGAAGTTCCTGAAGGCCTCTGACACCAAAAAGGAGGCCGGGGGCGATGCACACAAGTGAGGTTAGTCAGTGGATGACATCCCCCCAAATAAGACCTGGTACCTTTTTTGGTGGCAATATATATATATAAGACAGGGTCTTATTTTTGGGAAAACAAGATATTATTAGTGTGTGTTCCATGTTCAGGTAATAGGATGCTAGAATATAAAGGGATCAGAAGAAAACATGCAATTTGTTAATGCAACTAAAAAGAATTGCATTAACGTTGGGTATTTCCTAGCTTTGCTTTGAACTAAATAAATGATATGCACCTCATCCTGAGCATTAAAAATGTGATTGAATATTTCTATAACTCAGCGGAAGAGAATATTTGTAGCTCATTATCTATAGAAATTCTTAATCATCCAGGTCATGGTTGTGCTTTTTCAAAAGGCAACTCGACTTTTATGGATTTTTCTTTTAAACATTTTGCTTCTCATCGAAGAAGCTTCTTCAGTTCCAACTGACTGGAAGGGAATAGAAAGATTTGTATTCTTTGCAATCATATGATTGTGTGCACTCTGGGGTTGGTAGTCAGAGTCACCTGAATCAGAGTGTAAGTGGGTGTGGAACTTTCTTGCAACTGCTGAAAGGATTGTGTTGTAAACAGGAGATAGGTGGCATTGTATCCCTCCACCTCTGTTGAGGGGGGGAAGTTCAATTTTAACATAGATGGCCTCTATGACTCATGTTTCAAACCAGTGGTCCTCTCTGTCCAGAATGTGAGCTTTGCTGTCTTCAAAAGAATGACTCTTGTCTTTCGGATGCAGATGGGCTGCCGAATCCTGTCCTGATGAGTTGGTTCTCCAGTGTTTTACCATGTGTTTATGAAGTGGTTGTTTTGTTTCCCCAGCCAGACTAATCCAACTAGCAGTAATGATGTTACCTAGTTGGGTGATAAAACACCTACGAGAAAACAACAGAGAACACCAAGGATTTCACATTTCTATAATCTTTACCTGCCTGGGTCATTATTGCTGGAGACATGAAATTAAAACCACAGGGATGGGTGTTTAACATCCCTCATTACTTGATGATAGGTTGGGTTGAAAGACGGAGAGTAATTAAATTAGCTTTCTTTAAGGAGAGTAGACCCTCTCTCCCCATTCTGGAGTTTGAAACTTTAACCACCATTCTGTGCTCACACATTACTAAATAAAGAGTCGGACAAGAAGCAATGAGTGGAAACTAATCAAGGAGAGAAGAAACTGAGAACTAAGGAGAAATTTCCTGACAGTTAGAACAATTAATCTGTGGAACAACTTGCTTCGAGAAGTTATGAATGTTCCAACACTGGAAGTTTTTAAGAAGAGATTGGATATCAATTTGTCTAAAGTGGTGTAGGTTTTCCCGCAAAAGCAGGGGGTTCGATTAGAAGACCTCCAAGGTTCCTTCCAACTCTATCATTCTATTCTATTCTACTTGGGTGCAGGTTTCTTTAGTTGGAAACTTTACCACAGTACAGGGTTTGCCAAATAGTTGTGTTATATAGTTCATTTATAGACTTGGGAGTGCTTAGATAAAACAAGTTCCCATTAAAATGCAAAATCAAGCAATTTCTTCCCCATTTTTTTTAATGATAATACGGGTCTTAATGTGTGTGACCTAGAGATGGATGTCTCAAAGGTACTTGTAGGTAATATTTAGACAATAGGCATTCCTCTTATGCAAAGAGGGAACCCGGATCTTTAGCTTACATCCGCTTTTATAGTTAATGTTGTATTGTTATGTTTATAGTTAACATAACAAACAAAAAGGCAAGAGGAAAGTTGATTGGACAGGATAAAAGTCACCTCCCTTTTGCCTAGGAAATCAGTTACATGTAGTCAAACATGTTACCTATTTGCATCCCATAACAGCACACATGTTCACTAAAATGAGGTCTGACATCTAAAGGGGCTAAGTATCTAAGTATAGTACATAAGATTATATATTGCAGTGTCCTACATGTCAATGAAAAGCTTCAACCATAACAATACAAGAGCAAACAATAGATACAAACTCAAGGTAAACCACACCAAACTTGATTGCAGGAAATACGACTTCAGCAAGAGAGTGGGGTCAATGTCTGGAATACTCTACCTGACTCTGTGGTTTCTTCCCCAAACCCCAAAAAACTTTAACCTTAGACTGCCTACTATTGACCTCATCCCATTCCTAAGAGGTCTGTAAGGGGCGTGCATAAGCGCACCAACGTGCCTACTGTCCCTATCCTATTGTTTCTTTTATATTTTTCTTATATGTATCCATTTCATGTATTCATAGCTATGTTTATACTTATACTTGTTATCTTATAATCGCTTGACGAAATAAACAAATAAAAATAAATAAATGAAGGAAGGAGGTTGTTTGGAGTTCAAGAAAGAGATAAGCCAGACCCCAATTTGTATTAACCAACTTTTTATTATCTCCAGCTTGTTCATCAGTTTAGGAACATTAAAAGATAATAAATCTGAACATTGATTTAAAAGAGACAAAACAGATCAAATTAAAATACAAAGTAACCATGTTAGTTAACAAATGACAAAACCTGTGGTATTTGCCCCTCAATCTGGATGATTGAGAACCTTCATAGACATATAAAGATGGATGCCAACAACCACACAGTTTCTTTGCTATGATAGTTATCACAATCTGGCAAGGACTCTGAATCAGCAGAGATTTCATGGTTTACTGGAAATCTTATAATATACTAGCTCAATACCTGTGCTTCACTGTGAAACTATGTGATCGGGCTTAGTTTTGGGGGAGGAAAATAAGGGAAAAAAATTGTGCCTCTCCAGCATCCATTGGTATTCATCTGGCTAGCATCCTGTCAGTGTGCGAGAGAGTTGAGGGCTGTTTGGAAACTAAAACAGTATTTGCTGTGTGAGCAAGAAGGAGACAGCAAGGAGCCTGGGCATGACTTAGCTCAACTGTTCCGTAGTAAAGCTGCTTGCTGCTGTGAAACTAAAAGTGAAACTGAAACTCCTCTCCTCTGCTTGTCTTTTGCATTTGGAACAGATTTCTTTTCAGGTAGGGAGGGGGAGTAGAACTCATTAGCGTCAGAACATAAAAATAAAAATAATATAGGAAATACTAATGGTCTGGTGGTCATTCTGAAAAATCCTTTCTTAGTGAGCACCTAGAAGCAAAGAGGAACATGCATGCCAAATTTCAAGCTTCTAGGCATTATGGTTTTGGATATTTTGTGATGATGTGTGAGTGGTATTTTGCTTTTATACACATCTAGATAGGTAGATAGGTAGATAGGTGGGTAGGTAGGTAGGTAGATTTCCAATTAATCTGTTATGATTTGGCTGGTAAATTATGAATTTGTTCCCCGTACTTCCACATAGAACTCTGCAGTGAGTTTTATCTGTGTTCTGTGGAGGCTTTGGTTTCAAAAGTTACAAGTTCCCTTCCCCACCCCAAATCTCTTTAAGTGCACAGTTTTCAAAGTCAAGTGTTTGAAACAGAGGTTAATCATAATGTACAAGGAAGACTGTACTGCATTAGATAAAAGCTTGCTACCTTTACACAAGGGCCATCTCCCCTAAATTGCCAAGGTCACACGTTCCGTTAAAGAAGACTAACAGAACAGAATACCAAAGGGATATTCCCCAGCTCTTATTTTCTTTCCCCCTTTAAACATCAATGAGAAGTTTCTTACGTTCTTATCCCCACATGAAATTTCATCTAAGCTTCAATAAGTGACACTTCTAACAGTGTAAGCACAGCCTAGCTCCTCTGAGAATAATTATCAGATTCTCGGCATCAGGGCTCGCTTTCTGATAAGTAGCAGCCTAACTTTTGCATATAAAAGTCAGTTTTTAATATGCTGCCAAAGAGAATTCAGGATAGGGTGAAGAAGGTAGAAGCATTTTCTTTTTCTCCTACCAGGGCTGGGGAAGAAAAAAAAATGTAGTTCAGTTTCAAAGGCTGAAAAAAAAAAGACTTCTATATGAGGGAGGCTCATATAGCCCAGTTTCCAATATTGTCCATCAGCTGGGTGTTTATTTATTTATTTATTTGACAAACATGTGCAAGATAACAAGCATAAGTATGAACATAAACAAGAATAAAGGGAGTAAATACAGATAAATGGGGACCTTAGGATAGGGACGGTAGGCATGCTGGTGCACCTATGCACACTCCCTTTAAGGACCTCTTAAAGAATGGGGTGAGATCCACTGTAGATAGTTTGAGGTTGAAGCTGCAAGGGGTTGAGGCTGTAACAATGGAGTTGGGTAGGGCATTCCAGGCACTGACCATTCTGTTGCTGAAGACATATTTTCTGCGATCGAGTTTGGAGCGGTTTACCTTGACTTTGTATCGGTCGTGTGTTATTGTGATTGAGAAATGTTATTTCCTAAAATTGTGGTTACAACACCATCTTGGAGAACGGTTTAAGGAAGGGGTGTCAAACTTGTGGCCTGTTGGCCGAATGCGTCATGCGCTGGCCATACACACGCTATTTTAGCAAAGGGGGGGAAATCACAATACACCATGTGACACATCCTGTGATGACACAAGTTTGACACCCCTGGTTTAAGGAGTTACAGTTAAGGGCTCAATTGGCAATGTTTTGCTTAGCTCTATTGAGTACTCCCCATTTACTCTGTATTTCCCCCAGATATGTAAAGGCTGCATCTTTTATTCCTGTGGGAAATGGGAAAAAAAACAAAAAAACAGCCATGACCAACAGAAATACAAGAGGCAAAATCTTGCCCATGCCATTTTTGAGATTTTTTTTTATCCCTCATTTTGGTCTCGCTGTGTTCAACTTGCAATCAACATTACAAAAAAAAAAAAAAAAAAAAAAAAAACAGAACATCAGAATAACAGAATTGGAAGGGACCTTGGAGGTCTTCTAGTCCACCCTCCTGCTCAAGATGGAGACCCTATACCATTTAAGACAGATGGTGGTTGTCCGCTCTCTTCTTTAAAGCCTCCAGTAATGGCGCACCAAGAACTTCTGAAGTCATGTGACTTGTATTACTTTTCAGTGCTTTAGAAAATAGGCTGACCCCCTCTTTTTTGAGGGGGGTGGGTGGGTGGCAGCCCTTCAAATGTTTGAACTTTCATGTATCATGGAAAGTAAAGTCCTACAATTAGGCAAGAAAAACCAAAAGGACACATAGAGACTGGGTGAAACCAGGCTCAATAGCAGTAACTGTGAGAGGGATCTTGGAGTCTTAGTGGACAACCAGCTAAATACGAACCAGGAGTGTGCAGCAGCAGCCAAAAGAAGGTAATGCAATCCTAAATTGCATTAACAGAGAGATACAATCAAGATCAAGTGAGGCACCTGGCCATGCCCATCTGCTCTCCCCCCAAATTCAAACACAACCCTGATATGACTGTCAATGAAATTGAGCCCTAAGTTGCATTGACAGAGGAGTACAATCAAGACCAAGTGAGGTACTAATACCACTCTATAGAGCCTTAGTAAGACCACACCTGGAGTGCATCCAGTTTTGGTCACCACATTATAAAAAAGATGTTGAGACTCTAGAAAAAGTACAGAGAAGAGCAACCAGGATGATTAGGGGATTGGAGACTAAAACATACGATGAACGGTTACAGGAACTGGGCTTGGCTAGTCTTGGGAAGATAAGGACCAGGGGAGACATGATAGCAGTCTTTCCAATATTTGAGGGGCTACACAGAGAGGAAGGGGTCAAACTATTTTCTAAAGCACCCAAAGGCCAGACAAGGGATAATGGATGGAAACTGAACAAGGAGAAATTTAACCTGGAAATAAGGAGAAACTTTCTGACAGTGAGAATAATCAACCAATGGAATAGCTTGCCTTCAGAAGTTGGGGAGCACCATTACTTGAGACCTTCAAGAAGAGATTGGACTGCCATTTGTCAGAAATGGTGTAGGGTTTCTTGCTTGGGCAGGGGATTGGACTAGATGACCTATAAGGTCCCTTCCAACTCTGATTATCTGTTAAATCTGTTAAAGTGTGATTCAGAATGAGCCTCCCACCCCAACAAACAAAGAATAGATAAGCACAAGCATGGATATTCTTCCAAAATTAAGATACCGTGCATGTTTTGGGACAGGTGAAAGTTTTTGGATGGATGCAACTGAAGTTCAGCTGTAGGGAGTTTTCTTGTTTTGTTTTGTTTTGCTTTTATGTCTGATAGCTCCAGACACTGGAAGCTGATTTGAAGCTAAAGTAGGGTTTTCCTCACCTGTGTCAGACCTCAGGCAGAAGAGGTGAGGAGGACAGAAGGAAAAAAAAAAAAAAACAGGCAGAGTGAGGAATATTTATAGATAGGAAAAAAAATACTGTTGCTCTTTCCTACCCTGTTTGAGAAATGTGTTTGGTTCACCCTGATAGGATTTGTGGTTTTAGACTATGCCTAAACTGAAACCAGAGTCTGTGTGAATAAATATTGCTTGCATGATAAATAATTTGACCATACTCATGCCCCATATTGTGACATTTGGAGACACATAATTCTTTGTTTATTAAAAAAAAACAAAAAACAAGCCGATTGTGCATAACTCACAGATGGCAAGAAGAAATAGATGTTCTGTAGCTCTTCCTTTTGACCTATAAATATTCTCTAAGGGAGAAATGAACCCATCTGTTTAAAAGAAATCATTTTCTCTCTTAACCATGATAGAGAAACTAGCATGTATGTCTGTTTGTTTGATTGACTGCCTAGTTACATTCAGTAAAACACACATTAGTTGCAGACCAAAAGGAGATTGGCTGCTAAAAAACACCCCAAGACTCAAAGATAAAATATTGAGAAATTTCACATAGAAGTAGTTTGTTTATTTTTTGTTTGATGCGTAATTTGATAGGGTCACTAACTTTGTTTTGTTGATGTTGTTGCCTGTTGGCAACTGAATCAGATGAGGAAGAGGCGTGGGGTACCATGTAAGCAATCTGACAGCTCCGAGGGGGAAGAGGGAATGGAGCCGGCACAGAGAGAGAGAGAGAGAGAGAGAGGGAGGGAGGGAGAGAGAGAGAGAGAGAGAGAGAGAGAGAGAGAGAGAGAGAGAGAGAGAGAGAGAGAGAGGTGGAGCCTGGGCCATCCATCAGCCCTCAGATGAAGAGTCGACAGCCCCCAGGTCTGGAGGTGGCTGATGAGGAAGAGGAGGAACAGCTGGGTCCAGTGCCTAATTCGCGGTTTGCAGAAGGCAGAGGAGAGGAGAGCAGTGGAAATCTATGGGCCGATCCTTGGGACCACTGCTAACAAAGCCCCACCCTGGAATAAAAGGCAGGGGGTGGAGATGAATAGATGTGGCAGACAACTATTCATCTCCCCTTCCAGACAGACTTACTTGTTAGCCTGAGGTGAAAGAGGGGTATCTGCATGCAATCTATTCTTTAGAGTTCAGATTAGCCCATAAAACTGCAGTTCAAACAATGGCACGGTTTAAAATTATTCTTAAAACATTTTTTTGCAGCCCTAAAAAGAATAGGCTATGAAGCACATATGCAAATAGCTGAGAACTATGAAACCATTTAAAAGACATCCTAAAGGTGCTTTTCAAAAAAAAATAATACAACTTTGTTTGCTTTTCCCCTTGAAAACATTTCCCTTCTCATCCAAGAAGCTTCCAAAGTTCTGGAGAAAGATTTTCAAGGAAAATAACCAAAAAAGTCCAGTTGCAGAAGGCAGAGGAAAGGAAAGCAGTGGAAATTCATGGGCTGGCCCTTTGGGACAACTATGACCTGGATGATTGAGAACATGTAAAAGATCATAAATGAATATTCCTTGAGTCCCCTCATAAACTCTAACCAGGGTTATCTCTGCTTTCAGGCTGGGCTTTTATATGGGTAGACAATACTGTGAATAGTTAGATCCTAAGAAATGTAAGATTGAGTACTTCGATGGTGAGTGTTTCACAACTGTGTTGCACAAACTAGGGCAGCTACAACACCCAAGTCTTCTTGAAAGATTAACTCATTGTGAGTACATTGCAAACATTGGTAATAGTCTTTATGATGTTATACCTACAATATTTTTCTTGGACACTTTTCTATTTACTGAATAGAATAGCAGAGTTGGAAGGGACCTTGGAGGTCTTCTAGTCCAGCCCCCTGCTCAAATAGGAGATCCTATACCATTCCAAACAAGTGGCTCTCCAGTCTGTTCTTGAATACCCACAACATCTGAAGGAAAGCCATTCTACTGGTTGATCTCACTGTCAGGAAATTTCTCCTTAGTTCTAGGTTGCTTCTTTCCTCAATTAGTTTCTATTCATTTGGAAAATAGGTTGATTCCCTCTTCTTTGTGGCAGCCCCTCAAATATTAGAAAACTGCTATCATGTCTTGCCAAGTCTTCCTTTTCACTAGACTAGACATACCCACTTCTTACAACCACTCTTTGTATGTTTTAGCCTCCATATATATTTGTTTTCTGAGGTTCATCGAAACGTTGCCTAGATACTTTGAATCTTACGCGGGAGAAAACCCGAACAACCAAAGATCCACATATATATATATATATATAAAATCTTCGGCAACAGAACTTAGCTTTTAATTTGTTTGTCACTATATTACCTTATAGTTTATTGGAACAGCACAAAAGACATTTTCTAATCTTACTTCAAAATATTCATGCAAAGTGGACTGCAGGTTTGAGTCTGTACATGCTGTGATTTCAAATATAGTGACAAAGAATACATGTGTAACTTAAACTCTGCAAGTTATACTGTGCAATTACAATAAGAATGACATAACCACAATGGAAAAAAAAAAAGAGGAAGAGGAACCTTCTAAATATTCATGCCATCTAATCACAAGAACCAGGCTTTGTATAAAAGTCAGTATTGTCTGGTGAGTAACGGATAATGATTTCTTATCTGAACAATGTTAAAAAAAGAGGGGTTTTAAAAATGTATGAGTTCCACGTTTTTATGTATATTGAAATAATAGTCATAATGAAATTCTTTATATGTCATCTCAGAAGAAAGTCTCATTGGGTTCAATGGGCCAAAGTCCCAGGGAAGGGTGTATAGAGACCCCCCATTTATTTCAAAAAGGTGTACACCCAAATAAAGAAACCAAGATCTTTAATATTTCCTAGTAGAAATACCCCAATGCTTTCAATCAAATGGCATTGCAGCTTGAGTCTGTTGTTTCATATTATTTATTTATTTATTTTGGAAGGTAGAAAAAAAGTTGAGAAAAGCTGAGGTAAAACTTGAAGATCCAATCCGGGTCGGTCACTGGAACCAGAGGGTTTAGTCTTTCATGCTTTCAGACTTGTGCTGGAGCCCATTCTCAGGGAACATCTCTCTACTGGAATGTGTGCTTTGGTCTACTCTATGAATCTTATTTATGTGGGGTTTGGTTGGCTGTGGCTTCATATTGGTTGATTGGTATATTGATGGCTGGCTATTAGATTGTTCTTTCCTTGGGCTGCCAAGTCCTTGGCACCGAAGTATTTGGTAAGTTGATGTTACATCAGCACTCCTGTTGACTGAAAGAGGGCCTGTTTCCCAGGCTTCCATCATTTCCCCATCTTTATCTCAAACCAATCAACCGATAGGAAGCCACACCCAACCAGGCATCACATTAATATGACTCATAAAGTAGACCAAAGTACACATTCCCGTCAGGGGTGGCTTCAAAAAGTTTAGCAAAGGTTCTCTGTCTGATTGCTGGTTGGGCATGGCCTAATTGGCCTCCTGCACCATAGCGGGAGGGAGGGGCATTTTTGCCCTCCCTGGGCTCCAGAAGGTTTCCTTGAGCCCCCTGGAGGACAAAAACAGCTTCCCTGGGCTCTGGTGGCTCTCTGGAAGCTGGAAATGGATCCATTTCCAGCCTTTCTGAACTTCCAGGAGGCCCATTTTTTGCCCTTTCTGAGCCTCTGTACCTGCATCTAAAATGGGGGTGGAGGGGAGGGATGGATGGGGCCACCCAGGAGTGGGATTTGTGGATTCTCCAAACTGTGAGCTAGGGGCACTCCTGAACCCCTGCGAACCCACAGCAGCCCACCCCTGATTCAGGTAGAGAGAAGTTTCCTGTGGAAACCCATGTCCAAAAACTTGGAAGACTAAACTTCTGGTCTCAGTGACAGACCCAGATTGGATCCTGCAATATTATTCTGAGACACATATATTTGCCTTCATTCATGAAAACTTGAAGCAAAAAGCTTGTCTCAATAAGTCTTTAAAACACAACCCTGGATGGGTTGGTCTGTATTAATACTCCGATGGTGCAGACATAGTAATATGGCTGGAGATTAATGATCATTGTCACTTCAGACTTGATTGGAAGAATCATTATCTTTCAAGGTCACATCTCCACTTTAATTACTGGTTCTGTAAGGAAGCCTTCTAACCTTGTTACAAAACTCACTTCATCAATTACAAACAAGCCCTTCAAGTCCAAATGCTACGGTGTTCACATAGGTAGCCAGGTTTATCTATCTTCCTAATTTGGTTTATTTGGACTTAAGTACTACAGTGTTAGTGTATGTACAGTAGTCCTGACATTATCTGGAACCCAGCTCTGCACGGCACTAAATTAAGTGTTGGGATGAAGCAAAATGCCATTAAATAAACAAAGCATTCAGCTTCCATGCTTCATTTCAAAATTCAAAAAGGGAGTTTATGCATATTATTGAAAATGAAACATATAAGGAAGCGATTGTATATATTTCAACTTCTTCCCATGGAGCTGTTGGAAGTGCTGAGAAACAAGTACAGCATCTATTAAAGAGTGCTCATTCCTCTTCCATCTGCCAATAAACCTGAAATAAGATATGACTACTTTAATAACCCACATATTTAATGCAGTTTATTAAAGCAGCTATTTTTTTTTAGGTGTCTAAAGGGGAAAAAAAAACTAGATAAGATGTATCTCCCTAATCTTAAATTCAGATGATAGGACCAAGTTGTGCAATAGTGGTAGAAAATAAGTGTATGCATGCATGCACACACACACATTTAGACACAACAATTTTACATTTAAACCACTTGAAATAACAATGTTTTGGCATAAATGTCTGCGTAGCATCCACATTAGCCCTTTCCACAAAGTACTGAAGCTTGCAAAAGAAAGCTACAGCTTTCTGTTTCCGTGTTGTTTCTTTGTCCCTTCCGTAAGCAAATTAAATTTGACGTATCTTAATTGTGCATGGGAGTAGGTTTGCATGCATGGGTGTGAGTGATACTATTACAAAAACCTCCATATTTTTCCTCTCTGTTGGGAGGAATATATTGTTTGCTTCTAAAGCACCATTTGAAATAAAAACTCTTGTATTGATATTTTTGCTTCAGTCCAGGAAAGGTTTAACTGTTTCATACTGATTTTGCAACTTTACCTTTCTTATGAGACATATCTGGATGTGGTTGTATGTAGTTCAATTTTCCCCCTTTCCAAAAGTGATGGATTTCATCTCTAAGGTGTCTTTCGAATAACATCACCTTTTTGGTTGGGAATTCAAAGATTCCAACATAGATAGTGAAAGTTTATCCATATGTTTCTATCTCTTTTACTTTACCCCAAATTATGCATATGACAATAACATGATAAGTAGCATGTTAGATATGATAGGATAATTTAGTCTGGTTATTTCTGGCATTAACCAATGAGGGTAGGGACCAGGGGTGGGATTCAAATTTTTTAACAACCTGTTATGTGATCATGGCTTAGGTGGTGGGTGTGGCTTGGTGGTCAAGTGACTAGGTGGACATGGCTTGGTGGTCATGTTATTTGTTGGGTGTGACCAACTTAATATCACTCACATCGAGGCATGCATCTCCTTGCCTGGCCTCTCATGACTGTGGGGATGTTGCAACAGTCGTAAGTGTGAAAAATGGTCATAAGTCACTTTTTTCAGTGCCATTGTAACGTTGAATAGTCACTCCATACAAGCAAAATACCAGCAAAGGAGGGGGAAAAAAACTCCAGAGAAGTTCCTGAGACAGGAAGTCTAGTCCTGCCAAGAATGTAATAAGGGTTAACGGAGAGGCAGTTTCTGTAAGCAACACCAGAATGTTTCCTTCCTACCTTCCTTACAGGATTAGGCCAGTAATTTCTTCTAACAACCGATTCCCCGAACTGCTTAGAATGTTAACAACCGGTTCTAGCGAATAGGTGCAAACTGCTAGAATCCCACCCCTGGTAGGGAATCTTGTTGGGATTAAAAAAATACTACCAAAGATTTAAGTTGTTGTTCCTGAGTAAGTGTTACACAATAATAGATGTACCAAAAATAAAAAAGGCTAGATACTCTGAATCCCGTTATCACATTTTTTTTACCTCTTCGATCCAGTTATAGTGCCCCATAAGTCAAGCCATCACAGTGCAATACCTACATCCCTACCATTGCCCCTTATTAGTGTGAAAATTCTTTTCAGCAATGCAACTGTATACAATCGGAAGAAATGCTGCTTTCTGCAGAAAATATATATTGATCTCTAATGGATGAAGTGTGGTGGCTCATGTGGTTAGAATGCTAGGTTAAGCTCATGTTCGAGACCTCAGTGCTGCTGCATTTTGGGGTTAGTTTCTGTCACTCCCTCCAGCTCCTTGTGTAGACATGAAAGGAGCCCCCACGGGTACCCCCATAGTCAATGGTGATGTCTCCAGTAATCCTTTCAATCAGAAGCACCTTGAATGGTGCCTCCTGACACGAGTGGGATGGGAACCTGATGGGTATTTTTGGGAAATAAATTCATTTCAAGTTGGATTTGGACTCCCCAAGCAACAATTCCATATGCAAAAGGAAGGACATTTTCTATAAATTTGATAAGAAATGTGAATACCAGTTACTAAATATCTGCCCAGAGACATGTTTGTGTGTCTGTGTGTATATACTGTATATA
>NW_020769335.1:7698009-7723263 GCF_900518735.1 Pseudonaja textilis
AGATAGATAGATAGATAGATAGATAGATAGATAGATAGATAGATAGATAGATAGATAGATAGATGGATGGATGAACTTGGGGATTAGTGAAGTCTTGCCGAATTTATGAATGATCCAAAGAGTTGGTTTTAAACCCAAGTCACTGCATTCTTCCTTCACTTCATCCTAAATATTCACAAACTGGAAGTGGGTAACTTAATAATCTTCTAGCCAGCTTCCTTCCTACTGTCTTTTTGGCTGGATGGACTGTGGAGTACATTGTACTTAGACAATAATAGACCTTGTTATTATATCCCATGAAGTCCTACAATTACACTCTAAATAATTATTTACTGTCACCTTAAGATTTTTGAGTGGTGCGGTGGCCTAGAGGTGGAGCTCTTGCCTCATAATCAGGAGGCTGTGAGTTCAATCCTCAGTAGAGGCAGATTTTTCTCTCTCTGGGCATGATGCAAATATATATGCTGAATATAACTCTGCATTGGCAACAGGAAGGGCATCTGACCAGTAATCACTCAGCTCAGCTCAGTTGCCCAGATTCCACCCCACAAGGGATTATGGGGTCAATAAAAGTTGATGATCGCATTTAAATTTCTTCCCCCAATGAATCAATGAAGAATTGTAACTCTATATTATATTTGAGTCTTGGAAATCCTGATTTTTATGGATACCAAGGGAACTGTGCAGAGATGCATAAACTCAAATTTCTCCAAACAAATCTTCTATTTCTTAGAAATGTTCAAACTAGGAAAGTAACAGATCACTACAGAGGGAATTGTGAATTAAAAGACAGGTCATTCACACAGATTAATATCTCAGATACCTCATAACTAAATAGGTGCAGGGACATCACCTTCCATCCATTAGAATTTCATTCAAACTTTGAAATAAAGTTCTCTTTTATCAGATTGAATGAGAATTGGGAGGGAATTCTGCACAGTTGGATGTACAGTACAGCTGTCATCTAAAGGAGAGCCAGGACATCCAACAAGAAGTTAGCATCACCCTAACCTCTTGGTGCTTTTTAACATTGAATATAATTATCTATAATTCTATGGAGAAGTGTTCATGAAGTGTAGGGAGTTTGCTTCTAGGGAATTAACAACTATGGAATTAACAACATCCAACTATGACAAAAGCAGCATCTGGATTACATGTGGTGGGTTGGAATAGTTAAGGTATGCAAATTGTACAATTATTTGATTGGGAAAAATCTTTATGTCAACTGTTATATTTATTTAATATAATATAATATTTATTTAATATTATATTATATTATGCATGTCAAAATAACTAGACACAAAGTTCTTTTTTCCTCATGTTCTCACTCTGCTGAACACCTAATTTCCACAGCACTGTCTTATGTCTAAGAATATTTACCCAGATAGTAGGTCTGTATTACCATTATCCTTCTCATCTTTCCCATTAATGTCTAGTATTTGTATCTTATGAGTATATTACTTTGTGTTTTTTTTGTTGTTTATGCATACACCGAGAGCTTATGCACTGGAGACAAATTTCTTGTGTGTTCAGTGATACTTGGCCAATAAAGAATATTGAATATTTAGGTTTCTGGGGTGAGAGTAGATCTGAAAAAATGATGAAGACCATTGGACTGTGTTATAAAAAAGGAAGTTGGACAGTTGTTTACCTTTGTGTTTCAGACTAGGGGAGTCACAGTGATATTAATTTTAAGATCCCGTGTAAAAATAGCTGATGGGGGAGGGAGGGAGAGAAACAGATATATGAGCAAAAGCTCTGGTGATTTTAAACAAAGGTGATGTTTCTGATTTAAGGCACAATTTGTAGTATGGCAAGAGTGTGTTGTATAAAATTATACAACAGCCTAATTCTGGCACTTACGTTTTTACCTGAGTAATAGTTGGTTTCTACCACTGCCCAGCTGGGGTGATAAATCTACTTGTTGGTGTGTCCTTAATTGATTTTTATCTTGAACAAATTCTTAAGTTAGCAGCTGCTCCCTAAGTTAAAGCCTTGTTTGGAGGAAGGAGAATTGGATGTAATATGCACAATCCACTTCAGCAGGGGAAAATAAATTTGCTGTGACAAAGCAATGGCCTTAGAAGATAAGGCTTGCATTTTCAATAGAGAAGCCAATAAAATTCAAGTGTTGTTGTTGTTGTTTTTTAAGCATATTGGTTTTACAAACATGGAACAAAAGGAGCTGGCTTGATCATTACCAGCCTGGTAAAGAAAACACTTGAAATCCAGCCCACTGAAATGCAAATGTGATTTGGCAGGTCCAGTTTAGTCATTAAGTAATGGATTGTAGCTACTGTCCCCCGCCTCTGTGTGTGTGTGTTTGTTCCAAAATAAGCACTAGGGCTTATTTTCAGGAGGTGTCTTATTTTTCCCCCTGTATGGGAAGTACATGTCTTCTGCTTCGCGATGGTGGCTCTGACCCCACATTTCCAGGAACCACTTCTGCTTGTGACTGCAACGCAGCAAGAGGCTGAGCAATGTGCCAGTACCATACCCACAAAGCAGTTGTCGAGGTGTGGATGGCCTGGCTGTGGGACTCCTGAGGTAAACTGCACTTCCCCCTCACCTCACCTCATGCCAGCATGAGCAACCAGATGGAATCGATGCTAAAGTAGGGCTTATTTGGGGAGTTAGGCTTATATTAGGCACATGCGTAAAAACATGCTAGGGCTTATTTTGGGGATAGGTCTTCTTTTAGAGGAAAATGTGTGTGTGCGTATACATATACATATATGTGTGTGTGCGTGCATGTGTGTGTGTGTGTGTGTGTGTGTGCGTATTAGCAATGTTTCAATACTAGCAGCCATTTAAAAGTCATTGGAAGGTTAGTTTATGAAATTAAAAGTTTGGGTGTGACATTTCTTCCATCCTGCTGGCGTGTTTTATTAGCATTCCATTAAATGTGCCTTTAAAAACAAAGACAGACAAAGGCAATTCAAAAGAAAATTAAGCACTTTGACAGTGTTCAAATTAGGAGAATAAATTAACCTTTGAGGGTTCCGTTTTATCAATTGTTTAGATTTCAACTCTCAAGAGCAGAGCAGATTCAGGAAGGGAGTGTAGCTTGCTGACAAGTGTGATACTGCCTGCATGGCAGTGGATGGGGGTGTGTTAATGAGGAGGAAAATAAAGAGGGTCATGACTATTTTGAGGGTCTATTTAATCTGATTCCCTGCTATGATGAATTTTATGTGAAGAGTTAATTTAGCTTTACTAGAAGGGCTTTTTCAGAAGTAATAAACTACTTTCTACCCCATACATGCACAATAATGTTTGAAAGATGCAAAATCAACAACAGAATGGACTCCCATTACATATATCTCAGTGTCTTGATTGTTTTTAAATTGATGTGCGGTTAGGTAAAAATTTCATTGATTATAGTCAATAAATATTTAATGCCTTGTGGGTTATGGAATTGAATGTTGTGCAGGATACCTTCCCAGCGTGACCCTGAGAAACATCCATGAATTAACCAGTCACATTCTCAGCTTACCATTTGGAGTCGAGGACCATTCCAACAGCCCCTGATCTTGACAGCAGTCTGGATGTCACATCACTGCATTACCAACATTAGATTTTATGTTATTTTTTGGTGGATGTTCTATTTTGTTCTTTTCTTCTTCTTTCCATGTCACTTGTTTGTGTCAGCAGATTCAGGCAATCCAAATGAGTATAAAGATGTGTGGCAAGTTTCAGCTCTCTACAAGAATCTGAACTACTAACGGTCAAGGGAAATTAGTGGAAGATAACAGTAGAAGAAATCAAGGTAGATCTCTTGTGGGCACACAGGGACTCATGACTGATGATGCATTTGACTCATCCTTCAGGCTGAGCCTGGTTATCTCCTACAGCTGGTCAATCCGGTGGCCTATGGACTGGAAGAGTCACATGCGGGCCACGACCACCCCAGCTTCACAAAGGCAGAAAACATCACACTGACACCTGTGTATCCCCCTTTTTTTCTTTTTCCCATCCATTTTTGGACATTTGATATTGGTTTGCTTATTTCTCTCTGTAACCTTAAGGATATCACTTCCTGATTGTCTAGATATATCATCAACAGATAATATTTCTTGTGCTGTGTCAAATACAAGGCCGGCATCTTTATTTTCTGTGTTGTAAGCCTATGATAGAGGGATTCAAATTTGACAAAGGTGGGAAGAAGAGGTTAACCAGAGAAACTACATCTTGGAGAGACTTGACAGCTGTCTGGGCAACTTGTGCTCCTCCTGTGAAGAATGGCAGTGCAGCTTGAACATCAGAAAATCACGTTATTTATGGCTCAGATATGTCCATGAATCTTTTTTTCCAATGGAATGAACTTGTAGGATTGCGCAGTTGTCCTTAGAAAGCTTCACCATCTCTGTGTCAAAGGAAGTTGTAACACAACCTTGATTGCAAAAGCAGTTCCTCCCGAAGGCCAACATTATTACGTGGCTGAGTGCAACTCCCTCCTATTAGGATTCTATCAGCTTGCAACCTACATAAAGGAGTCTGCATGGTTTAACATATCGCACAATGTGATACATCAATTTTTGACTTTGGGATCGGTATGCTCATTGATAAATCTACCCTACTAAATCTACTCCACTGTGAGTTATTAGAGGATTACCAAAAAAGGGGAGTAAAATATGTTACTGTTTTCTTTATCCAGAAATGATGTGAATGTGAACATTCCTTTCCTGGCACAGAAATCCTCTTTGGTGCTTCCGGAGAGGAATTGGTGATTCGAAGACAGCTCTGCAAAAAGATCATGGAATGAAGAGCTAGCAAGTAGACCAGTTCTTTGTAATCTGACCAAACCAGTGCTATCTCTTCATTCCACCCAGCAATGCAGGTATCTGCCAAACTGTGTTGGAGAGCTTCAAATTCCCTTCAAAACTTCACAGGGTCCATCAGGCACATTTTATAATAAGCCCTGCTTTCCTGTGGTGAGGGTAAATTGCTCAGAACTCTAGCACCAACAGAAGTGGTTATGGCAGGGGACTGGCTTTAATACCACACCCTGCCTCAAAGGGGTGGTATTAAAAAAAATTAATACCACACATAGTAGGATACACACACACACACACACACACACACACACACACACACACTGCATAATGTATGCCAGTCCACAAGAAGCTGAACAAGGTCCATGGCTGCCATTGTGGCCCTAACTCCTATGTTGCTTCAGAGCCCAGGTTCAGAGCAGTGGTGGGATTCAATTTTTTTTTACTACAGGTTCTGTGGGCATGGCCTAGTGGACGTGGCAGGGGAAGGATATTGTAAAATCTCCATTCAGAGGTGGTATTTGCCGGTTCTTTGAACTACTCAATATTTCTGCTACCAGTTCTCCAGAACTGGTCAGAACCTGCTGAATACCACCTCTAGTTCAGAGATGACAGGTTAAAACCTCTCAGATCTATAATCCTCAGATCCATCAGCCCAGGAGTCCAGGCAGGGATGCAATTACACCGTAATAAAGAAGGTAAGTAAGCAACAATCCTCACTGATCAGTAGAGTTCAACATCACAATGAGGATCTGAGATCTGGTGATATCTGGAGCAAAGCCCCTGGAGACCACCAGAGATTCATGAATGACAGTCATCTTACCCTATCTATGTCCAGGTTGACTCAAAACTCAAGAGAGCACATTTTAGATAGGTGAATCTTTTCTCCTTTGGTGCCCAACTAAGTCTCCTTATTAAAAGCCAGGTTATCCCAAAGGTGCTTTTTTCAAGAGGCAACTGGACTTTCTGTTTGTTTGTTTTTTCTTTCTTGGAGCTGAAGAAGCTTCTTGGATGAGAAGCGAAACGTCTTGAAAGAAAAACCAGAAAGTCCAGCCGCCTCTTGAAAAAGCATCTTTGGGATAACCATGACCTGGATGATTGAGAATCTCCATAGACAAAAGCCAAGTTAGCTCTCTCATCTACAGTTGAATTGTGGATGAGTTGCCTTCACTGCAAGTCAACCCCTTAGATCAATATTGTCATAAAGATTATGACAGATGGTCATAATCATTTTCAGGACTATCAGTCTCCAATAAAGGCTTCCTGTCCAGTAAAATCAGGCAGATATTAAACAAAGGCATCTATTTGGTCCTAGGAAGTGGGCCTTCTCTGCTGTGGCATCTTCCCTCAGAAAAAGCTATCCCTGGATGATGACATACCTCCTACCCTTCAGATGTCCCAAAATTTCTACTCTTGCTTCCAATTTTGGAATTAGGAGCCTTGTTGAGCCCCTGCCATTTTTCTTCATTACTGTTGTTTCGGTACATTGTGTTTGTCTTTCCCCACATATTTTTTTCCTCTTTTAATTATCTCATGTTGTTGAAATGCACAGTGCTTTTTGATAGATAGATGATAGACAGAAATGATAGAGATAGAGGGATGGATGGATGGATATAATCAGAGAGACAGACAGAGTTATGTTTTAACTACTGAATATTTTCCAAATAACTTCTATTCAGATTGCAAACATTTTCCTGATTTTGACAAAACAAGACTCAGAAATGGACTCCCCCACTTCCTATTATTGGATTATTTATTAGCAAACCTGACTTAGAGAATATATATTTAAGCATTTTTTCCCTTATTTCTTGTCAAACAACATTTTTATAGAGGGGAAAAAAGCCTACTTTGTGGTCATAAAACGGAATGAAAATATTAGCATGTCAAAAGCTACATGAAATGTGTGGCAGCGTGTAATTTTCTGCCTTTCTGGGGAGGTACTTGACAGCAACATTATTTTAAGTGCATAAATGTAGGAGAGGAAGACTTACTATCTGCTTATTTCAGACAAGGAAGGCATGATGGATTAAATTAAATATTCCTCTTTGTTGATGGAAAGGTGGGGAAACTTGTAGATTTAGCATGTAGGTGATGCTAGTAAATTAACATTCTAAGTAGTTTATCTGAACCCATACGGGCACGCACACATAAGCACGTACACATACACACAGGCCCGCAGAATCGTGCTGAATGGCTTGCTACTGACCTACAATATATTCTTGAAATATATGATAGAATGAAATCTTAATCCTGATCTCTCTCTCTCTCTCCCTCCCTCCCTATCCCCATCCCTCTCATCTCTATCTCTATCTCTCTCTGTCTCTCTATACCTATAGGTATAGATATAGGTATATAGATATAGGAGAGAGAGAGAGAGAGAAGGAGGGAGGGAGGGAGAGAAGGATTAAGTTTTCATTCCATCACACTGAAATGTGCCTTTTCAAGGCTATAACTGCTTAAAATGGAACTGCATGTCTTTGTATACTTATTTATTTATGGGGCATCACATTTTCCCCTCCTAAATGCTTCATGGGAAACCCTTTTGAAGAAAGAGAGGAATTCAGGATGCATCACCACCCTCAACTGCAGATCTCTCTCTCTCTCTCTCTCTCTGTGTGTGTGTGTATGTGTATCTTCTGAGGAGGTGCTTTAAGGAGGAGGAGCTGTGGCTGAACTCTTGACACACGTCGCCAGTCAGTTGCTTTCCATAAGCAACACAGGAGACATTGTTCCTATTACCTTTTCAATCAAACCCACTTCTCTGTTTTGCTTTGTTTTTAAAGCACATGGATCTGGAGTTTATCCCTGGAGTTTATTTTTTTTTTAAAAAAACTGGTATCTTCTAGATCTACCTATTACTTTTCCTTTTGCTGAATCGCCAACTATTTGACATGCTTTCAGATCCTCTTCGGAATGGCTTTTCCTCCTGATTGCTATGCAACATGTGTTGTGCTGAGATGCAGCTTGCAGGAATTTCACTTCTCCTTTTTTTTTTTTTTTTTGCCTTTTGCTCCTGGGTTGTTGTTTGTTTGTTTTTTTTACTCTAGGTCTGATAAAAAAGGTTTTGGCCAAAGGATGCAGAAATCCACAAACCTTCCATTACAGAGCTTCAACATTCAGCAGAGGAACCCATTTCTTATACTCTCTAGAGGGGTTTGTTGTGCTGTTTAAAAAAAGCAAACAAATAGATTGAAGCCTTATCCCAGCCTGCTTCTTTTGACAGATATTTAGGATAGTCCTTTTCCTCTTTGCAAAAAATGCTAAAAATTACTCCTCATTTCACACACTGCGCCAAAAAGAGGATCAGGCTGTAAGAAAAAAAAAAAGGTGTGTGTGTGTGTGTGTGTGTGTGTGTGTGTGAAGATTTGTCTCAATTCCCCTCTTCGATGGGTTAATCTTTTTTTTTTTCCCAAACCATTCTTGTAGTATGAGACCACATTGATGCTCTTGTTCTCAGAAGGGGAGGGAAGGGGAGGAGGGGGAGAAAGAGGAAAGGATCATTTTGGCAGCGCAACACAAATTCCACCCCTTTCTCCCTTGCATCATGAAAGGGGTGTGTGTGTGTGTGTGTGTGCGTGCACGCGTGTGCAAAAGCAGCAACATCCTGCAGATGCCACTGTTTGTCATTGTAAAGGAGGTGACTAAGCAGATGTAGCAGCTTAGAAAGACATGCCAGCTAACAACAAGAAAGCAACCCCAGCAAAAGGAAACAGGAGGGAAGTTTCAACAATGGATTTCATGGTTCTTTATGCAGCTACTACCACCACCACCACCACCACCACCCCCCAAAAAAGAAGTCCACATCTTTTAAAGTTGCTTGGGGAAAGTTTTGCATTTACCCATTCATGATTCAGAACAAACACATAAATGCCACATTACTTCACTTATAGAGCAGTGTGTAGTGTCTGGCTTCTAGAACACACAAAGCTGTTTAGTTTGGATTTTAATGTTATTTACAGTCAAAACATGTTAACTTTGTCGTAGTTTGCAGCTATAGAGCAAGTTGTTTTGTGCCGGGTCATGATTGATTGTCCTTAAAACTAAATTAGAGAGTCAGAGCTGTAAACCAGATTATGATGCCTGAATTATAGGTAAGGAAGTAGAAGGTTTAAATAATTGTAAGCACCCTATAGTAGTGTCTGGTACATAATTTTGCTAGGATGCATCATTGAGGTTAGAAGGGGTCTTGTATGCTGTAAATTTTAATAGCCAAGGAAGAGAAAATGGGACGCACATTTACCGTAGTTCAGTCAAGGCTTCAAATATGTCCTCTTGGCTTTTCTCTCTACCCTAGCATATATATTTCTGAGTTTGGGCCCTTGGAGTGAAAAATAAAATAAAAAGTAATAATGCCGAAAAGCCGATGGGCAAAAATTGATTCATAAATGAGAAGGTGGCATTCATCTCAACGCTCTTATTGGAAACCTAAATCTCAGTAAATTTGTAGCCTAAGGATACAATAGGCTTAAAGGATTTCTGTCTCTGAAGAAAAATTAGAAGGCCTTTGAGGTACGGTAAATGGAAAAAAGGTTCTTTGGGCAAACATGGTGCTCCAGCACTCTTAAATGTTAAGCACTGTCAGGGGTACCTTGGTCATTAAGGAGACTGGCACACTAGAGATTGTTTCAAGCAGGAGATGAATTATGGACATGAGTGTGAACGTGGCATTGTGCCTCAGGGAAATTATGTCAGGACGGAAAGCAGTCCCCATCCCATCTCTTGGGTTATTATGTATTTCAAGGAGGGCAAACAGAATCCTGGGTGGACAAAATCTTATCTCCTTCTTCCAGCATTGAAGGAGCCCAGAGTGGCCCGTTCGACATATGACAGCTATCAATTTACTTTGCAGCCCAGTGAAAATTGGTCAGACAATTCCAGAACAGAAGGATGTATAATAGAATAACAGAGTTGGAAGGGACCTTGGAGGTCTTCCATCCTAATTCCCTGCTTAAGCAGGAGACTTGATACCATTCAGACAAATGGTTATCCAATCTCTTCTTAAAACCTTCCAGTGTTGGAGCATTCACAACTTTTGGAGGCAAGTCAAGTTCCACTGATTAATTGTTCTCACTGTCAGGAAATTTCTTCTTATTTCTAGATTGCTTCTCTTCTTTGGTTAGTTTCTATATATTGCTTCTTGTCCTGCCTTCAGGTGCTTCGAAGAATAGCTTGACTCCCTTTTCTTTGTAGCACCCCTCAAATATTGGGACATTGCTATCATTTCACCTCTAGTCCCTCTTTTCATTAAACTAGACATAGCCAATTCCTGCAACCATTCTTCATAGGTTTTAGCTTACAGTCCCCAAGTCCACCTGGACATGTTTGTTCTGTGCTGTCACTGTGCTAGTAAACTCTTCTCAGATCTGTGTCATACGTGTTACGGATAGTGGTTGGGGTTCTGGTAAGAACCACAAGTTAAATTGCAGGATCAGTGGAATATGTTGCCTTCTAGGAGGAGCTAATTTAGACACCAATGTAAGATTACTGTTTCCAGGCATTAGCATCTGGAAAAAGAGGAGGGGGAAAGTTTTGAAACGGAGCTTGTCTACTCTCTTGCTTATTATGTCATAACATCTTTTTGGATTCTGTTCCAAAACAGCCCTGAGATATATTGCTCACAGCTGGAAACACTATTTCTTTGCTGACAACAGTTGCATAGAAAATGGGTATCAAATAAATACCTCTCCCTGTTGCTAATATGGATCTGGCTTACAATGCTGCTTTTGGTGTATCACAGCTGTATTGACTCATAATCTAAATCCAGGTCAAGAATTGTCTGCTATGAAAATAGTGGCGCACAAGCTCAGCCTAATTATTTGTAAATGGGGTGGACCTTAATTAATGAGCGCTGGTGGAGATGCCTTCCCTGGCCAAACAAAAATCCAGCAGGAGAACCAAGTGTTTAGCATAGGCACCTGTGATCAGTGGATAGTATTTCCAATAGCTTTTCATTTGGGGAGAAATGACTACGATACAGGTGAGAAATTTCATGACATTATAGTTAATTACAAGGAAAGCATACAAGTTAGTAGTGTGAAGGGGCTGCCAAGAAGGTAAATGCTTTAGTTAAACAGAGGTTCTTTTCCCAACAGGACACAATAGCAATAGTATTTAGACTTTTTTTTAAAAAAATAAATTTATTGAATTTATTGAATTTTATTACATTAAAAACATAAATATATATATAATAACAGCCGTTTGTGGTGCTTATCATGTAACAATCATTTGTACGATATTTACAAATATTAATTTGTGCATAATTATATTCTTATTCTATCTATATTCTATATTTAATAATTACTCATCCTTAATCTGTCTCCGATCTATCCAGCTATACCATTGTGCCCATACCTTATAAAATATTGAAGATTCCTTATCTTTTAAACTCAGCATTAATTTATCCATTTCAGCACAATTCATAACTTTTTGTATAACCAGTTCCTCTATGGGTACATATGGCTGTTTCCAACATTGGGCAAAGGCAATCTTGGCAGCAATCAATATGTGTAATAATAAGTATTTTGTACTCTTTACATATTTTTTTTGAAGATCCCCAATAGGAAGAGTTCTGGTTCTAGGTCTAGTTGTTCATTGGTTATTTCCTGTAGCCAATTTTGAATTTTGAGCCAGTATTTTCATATATACTGCTTTATAGTGCTTTACAGCACTCTCTAAGAGGTTTTACAGAGTCAACATATTGCCCCCAATAATTTTATCCACCTTGGAAGGATGGAAAGCTGAGTCAACTTTGAGACTGGTGGGATTTGAACTGCCAAATTGCAGGCAGCCAATAGTCAGCAGAAGTGGCCTGCAATACAGCACTCTAACCACTGCACTACCAAGGCTCCTGAGACAATACTTGGTCTCAAGTTGTTGGTGTCATTTCAGGACACCATGTTAAAAATAAAATCATTGAAGGAGATGTAGGTAATTGCTAAGAAGTTGAGGAAGGGTGAAAACCAAAGAAGTAGGGTGTAATCTACAAGTAGTGTTTGACTTATGGCCAAATGTCTATGGAGCTTCTCAGTCTTTCAGGTCATGGTTGTCCCAAAGGTGCTTTTTTCAAGAGGCAACTGGACTGTCTGGTTTTTCTTTGAAGACATTTCACTTCTCATCCAAGAAACTTCTTCAGCTCTGACTGGATGGTGGGGAATGGAAAGATTTATACTCCGTGCAGACAGCTGATCATTTGTATTCTTTTAGCGAGTCATTAAGGCCCCCTGGAGGTTTATCTATGGCATCAGGGTCACCTGAGTGATTGACCTATGGTCATAATTAAGCCAAGGATTCCTGTCATAAATCATGCTAAGTGCTTAGCACCTGATTTTACAACTTTTTTTTTGCAGCAGTTGTTAATCCATTTTGCCAATGAACTTTTTTTTTTTGCAAAAAAATGGAAGTAAATGTTGATTTCTGGCAAAAAAAACAAACCCTTAGTAAATCACATGATTGTAGGGACTGCTGTATATGTGGGTCAATTACTGAGTCAATTACCCCCAAAATGTGATCATGTGACTCCAAGAGAGAGCAGCTTTTTAGGTCTGTTGTGACTTCAAACAGTCGATAAGCAAGCAGTTGTAGTAGAAAGACTACCTGTATCTTTCAGAAAAAGTAGCCCCCATGGATTTAACTCCACTAGTCATTTATGGAGATTCTCAGTCTGAAGAAGCTTTTTTGGATGAGAAGCAAAACGTCTTCAAAGAAAAAAACACAAAGTCCAGTTACCTCTTGAAAAAGCACCTTTGGTACTCCACTACTCATTGCTGACTGTAGAGGGCGGTGGTCATTTCTGTTTCAAGATCATTAAGCCAGCCCTGTCTGATGACATTTCCACAGTGAAATGGCCAGCATGGTGTCATGGAATGCTGTTATCTTCCCACCAAAATGGTGCCTATTTATCTACTTGCATTGGCATGTTTTCAAACTGCTAAGTGGGCAGGAGCTAGGGCAAGTAACATCATGTGTTGCTCAGGTCTCAAACCCAGGCTGCCAGCTTTCCAGCTGACAAGCCCCACTGTCAGCCTCATGACATTCTGCCTGACACTCAGGCGTGTTTGTTCTTCGAGTCTGTTCCTTGCGAGTTTGCTCCTAGCTTGCCGCTGGAGAACATGATTGGAAGCGACACCTGCCTCCCCGATATGGCGTCACACCAAACTACGATCCTGGACTGTGTTGCGGCTGCACGGAGAAATGGAAAAGCTGGAGCAAGCTCTCAGCTGTTTGGCGGCTCCCGTTTTGACAGCCATCAGCTGTTTGGTGCAGAGTGAAGATCGGCTGCTTGCAGAGAGGGTCGGTAGCCATGGACATGTCTGCTGTTATACAATGGAGCTCTTGACTGAGCTGTCAGGGTGGTGGGGCTTGCAGGTGATGGGTTTGTTGACATTAGGCCTAAGTAGATGTGGGGAGGAGAGGGGGATGGTAACGGACAAGTGTAGGTTAGCTGGGAGGGGTTGACAGGCAACCATAATAAGCGCTGGAATTGATCCAGTGTTGCCTTTTGGGACTGTTGTGAGCTTATCTGAGAAAATAAACCCTGGTTGCTGCGAATTACCATCATGAGTACTGTAGTTTCTCCGTACAAATCCTTAGATACCCAGTGGTGCTGACAAAAAGGCTCACACTCGCTCTGGCTTTTCCACTTCTCCGCGCAGCCGTAGCACAGTCCAGGATTGTAGTTTGGTGCAACGCCAAATCGGGGAGGCAGGCGTCACTTCCAATCATGTTCCCTAGTAGCAGGCTAGGAGTAGACTTAACAACTGAGCTATCATGCCACCCCTTTCAGGAAAAACAACCTGTATTTTAGATGCAGTTATTCTTCTTGATTTTATTTCCTGGTTTCTTTTCAGGTATGCCAAAAAAAAAAAAAAAGTTATCTTGCACTGGGGAAGAGAAATAGAAGGATGCTATATTTGCTGATTCTTTCATTTTTTTTGCCGGGGCGTGGGGGGGGGGAGGATGGACAGCTATTGAGCTTTCTGCTGCCAGTTTCATGGTGCTATCTTGAGGATTCTTGAAACATTATTTCTTAACAATAACTCAATGCAATTTAACAATGCAAGAAAGCAGAAAAGTTGCCCATGTGTCATTGGCAGAGCAAAAAAAAAATTCCATATTCAAGGAATAAGAGTGCCTGTGAGGGGGGAAAAAAGTGCCTTTGGTGTGCACACCTAGTACATTACTGTTTATGATGTCAATATGTCAGTAATTTAGTTTAGAAAATCAGAGGCCTCATTGTGGGCACAGTTGAGTCTAAGGAACTGAAAGCAAAAGAGGATCCCTGCATTATCCTGAAACTGCACCCCTGAGCCCCATTCCTTTCCCTCCTCTGCCATATAATGCCACATTTATCCGATTATTGAATGACTCCCTTTACCCGCTCTTTTTTTATTATTATTACTGTCATTTCACACGGAAGGAAATCAAAAGAGCGCAGAGCAAATTGGAGATGGGAAGTGGGAAGGACGGCTTTGAATAAAATGTGTGATTTTTTTTTTTTTGTCAAGTCCTCCAAGGATCCTCACCTGGGACCCCGTGATTTGCACTTAAACCATTGTTCTGCATGAAGAGCGAAGATAAAAGGAGACTTCGTAGGCTGGCAAGGTTGAAGCACGAGGTCTCATTTGCAGCTTCGGTAAATGTTTTAGCATCCAGTGTATTAAGTCTACTTTTTTTCTTTTCTTTTTTCTTGTTCCTGAAGGAACCCAAGGAGTTCAGGAGGCTTAGCTGTAGAATAAAACTCTACAGATTACCTTTCCCTTAAGAACAATCACTCAGGATGCTTTCTGAAGACTAACATTGTGTCCCAGGCTGGTGTTTTTGCTCCAGTTTGTATTTAACTCATGGTACATTATCGCATTAATCGGGGTGGGGGGTGGGGGGGAGGGACATCAGCCCAATATCATCCAGAGACCCTTCTATGCTGACATTGAAATAAGTGAAAGTGTTCAACATCAGCATTGGTGATGGAAAAAAGTGTCACTAGGTTACAATTATTGATAATAAAGTAAGCAATATAAATGCTGTCCTAGTAATAATGACACATTATCAAGAGTTTAATCTGTGTTTTCCCCCAAGCAAAATGTCTTATATTGATTTAGAACTAATTGCTTTAGAACAGCCTTTCATTTACAGTATTTACTACACATGCCAGTTTTTAAAATTGTGATTAATTACTTTATGCCTGGTTAGATTCTTTCCATCCATTTTTCTTTCCCCCGCTTTTTTTTCCAGAAAAAAAAAAGGTGTTTGGATCTACCATCAAGTTCAGAAGAGATAGAGAGGTTTTCTAACCATGGCAAAATTTATCCCACAATTCTAATAGATTTTGAAAGAGTCATTCTCATGTAGAGTTGAAAAAAGCTTAGGCAAAGTTTGTCATTTCTTGTAATCTTAAAGAAACAGAGAGGATGATCTAAGCTGAACACTGATGGTTAGCAGAATGAGATAACTCATTGTGATCAATTTACTGTGGTCAACTTGCCTTGGCCAACTCATCACACCCAACTCACCATACAACCTGCCGTGGGCCAACTCACTATGACCAGCTTCCCATGGGCCAACCTGACATGGGAAAATTCAACAATTAAATTTAATGATTAAAAATAATTTTAAAACATTTTAATTTTTGTCATTCACATTTCATTTTGTCCCTCTTTTTGTATCCTTTCTTTAATGATACTATTCCACGATTTAATTGATATTAGTTAAATGTTATCCTGCAACAAGTTGACCATAGCAAGATGTCTTAAACACAATGATTAGTTGAGTTGTTTTCACATAGTATCTGAACATTATACCCAATGTATTCAAGAACCACTGTAAGTCACATTCTGCCCTCCAAATCCAGCCTATGTCCTATGAATATCCTCACCTTTTGTTTGCAAAGATTCAAAGGAAGTGCTCTTTTCCTCTTGTTCAGCTGGCCAATTGTGGAACACAAAAAATGAGCCTCTAGCTGTATTGCCTACCCACTCCTTCCTCCTCCTCATTGCATCAGGAATATTACCACTAATGCCTTCATTGCTAAGGGCGGATGAGTAAAAATTCCTTCGGTTGGGTAGTCACTTATTTTATCTTTCTGAAAGAAATTCTCCACGGTTACCTTGATTGTATTTCTTCTGGAGCACCAGCTGAATTTACTCTACTTGAGAGTTAGTTAGTGCATTTGCAGGACCCTGTGGAGGTTTCACAGCATCGTGGGCTTTTGATTTCAGAACACTGCATGCTTGGCAGGTGGATGAGAATAAAATGGTGTATAGCAGGGGTGTCAAACTCACGTCATCACGGCAGCATTACATGACATATCAGGACTTTTTTCCTCTTCACTAAACTGGATGTTTGCATGACACTGCATAACACATCTGGCCCGCAGGCCAAGAGCTTGACAGCCCTGGTGTATAGAGTTTAGGATGCCTTTGCAGCTGTGTCCAAAGGCACCATAACAACTATCCATGTAAAAAGTAAATATACTACCACAGCTGCAGGATAGCCAATACTCAAACCACCTCATACTCTCTAGACAACAGTGGTTATCCAGTAATATATATGGATGAATTTATCTTACATTCATTTACTGTAGCATTTCAATAAACTGTGGCTAATTCAGGGAATGAAATTTTGGTCAACATATCCTAAAAGCTTTTTTTTTTTTTATTCTGATTGTAGAGATAAGAAGGCAGTTTGGATTACCAGAGTTTCTAAAGCCAGTGGCTTTTAATATAACTTAGTGTTTCCCAATGTCTTTTGAAGAGTGGATGATTTTAAGGAATGGTATCGGCACCGAGAACACAGTGATATTAAAATGATGGCAAACATTATTTTCTTTTCTCCAGCAGGATGAAAATTGCAATTTGTGTACTGAAACTCAGAGAGACAGTTTGATGTAATAAAGCACTGTCTCTGGGGGAAAAAAAAAAAGTGGCTTCTCTTTCAGTTGCTATGGAAAACCAGGTGAATGTTGTATATTTTAACTATTGCATCCTGTGGCATGTAGATTTTATAACTACACCGTGTGAAACTCCAAATTAATAAAAAAGACCTGAAGTTCTCTTTCATCTCTATCACTTAAGAAATTTCAAACCTTTAAAAAAAAAAGAAAAGAAAAAAGGAATCCATTAAAATTTAAGTCACCTTGAAATCACACACACTTAATGAATTGCAAACGTCACTACAGGAATGAAAGCTTTGTGCTGATCAAGGAAATTTTGCTTTAGTGGATTAAAAAGCAGAAGAGGGAAGGAGATCCTGCTAAAATTGATGTGTGGACTGCCAAAGCTGAATTTAAACTCAGATGGCTTAAAACTATCAACTCCGTTACAATTTGCAGATATTGGGATGAGGATTGTAATCCAATCAACGGACTTTCCTTGCAAGAGACTGCATAAATGGGTTTTGTCTTTCTTATCTTCAGCACATTTGTGTCATAATTCTATTACACAGACAGCACCACCCTACATATGTTTACTCCAAAGTGTAATTCACCCACTGTCAGATAAATGCCTATAAACTTTAACTGTGACATATCAATTTTATAATGCGATGCCATCTTTTATTTGTATTTATTTATTTTGTCGAGCATGCATTAGATAACAGATCCAAGTATAAACATGATTATTAATAAATGAAATAGATATGAATAAAAAGAAACATTAGGACAGGGAGGGTAGGCATATTGGTGCGCTTATGAACACCCTCTACAGACTTAGCAATGGGATGAGGTCAACAGTAGACAGTCTAAGGTTAAAGTTATGGGGGTTTGGGGAAGAAACTACAGAGTCAGGTAGAGTATTCCAGACATTGACCACTCTGTTTGCTGAAGTCATATTTATTGCAATCAAGCTTGGTGTGGTTTACCTTGAGTTTGTATCTATTGTGTGCTCGTGTATTGTTGTGGTTGAAGTTGAAATAGTCATTGATGGGTAGGACATTGCAATAAATAATTGTATGTACTACACACTGCTTCCTTATTAGGCAACATTTGGTTGAGTTGCTTATCATGGCCATATAGTCAAAGTCCAACTATTTTTTTTCTGAGTAATTGTGAACCACATTTGTACATCAAACCTGCATTACTTTGCACATTAATCCCTCTTTGGGTTAGGTAATCAGCCCATTGAGTGACTGACCTGGCAAGGAGGTTTCAAGCAGAAAGCTACTTTATAGCAGGAAAACAACATTATTCTCTTCTCCAAGAGAATCTGTCTTTTGCTTGCTTCCTCCAGCACTTGGAAAGGCCAGTAAAAGCTTCTGCACTTGCTGGTTTTTAGAAATATCAAAGATGGCTGTGTGGGACAATGGAAAATCTGACCCAACATGGATAAAAACATTTATTAATAATAGTTTGTGGCAATGAAGCTTTGGAGAATAGCTTGACCCCCTCATCTTTGTGGCAGCCCCTGAAATACTGGAACACTGCTATCATGCCTCCTCTGGTCCTTCTCTTCACAAGACTAGCCATGCCTAGTTCCTGTAACCATTCTTCATATGTTTTAGCCTCAAGTCCCTTAATCATCTTTTTTGCTCTTGTTGACAATTTATCTAGTCTTGTATGCCAATGAGACATTATTTTATTTAAAAATAATATTTATAATTCCATGTAAATATCACCCCTTTCTTCCATATGCTGTGTCATTGGTCTAACTGTATATCATATCTATTTTTTTGCCCACTTTATCATTCATTTTTAAAATTTGTTTGCCCTTTCTTTCCATTTTCATAAGTTGGACCAAAAACTTTGATAAAAATATCAATGTGCATATTAAAATGTGTTGTGCTGCTCATTGATACAACATAGTAGTTGAATGTTTATTGCAATAAAGCATTATGAGATATAATTTCTGTAACTTCTGTAACTGTTTACCATATTCAGGTGCCATTTTAAGAGGATAATTTAATTTCTCCAAGTTAATTGCCTATGTTTTCAAAGAAAAAAAATCTCCAGGTGAAATAGTCACGTCAATGCTCTATTTTCAGCAAGAGAAATTATTTTAGAAGCATTTGTCTGACAGAAAATATTGCATTAAAATTGATTCTTGCTGACAACTAAGTCATTGGTTCATTAATAAAGATCCTATTTCATCATGTATGGTTGAGTGATGGATTGATCGTGACCTAAAAATCGCAAGGATTTTCTTAAGTCATTTTGTGCTTATCTTTAGCATCTTATCAGTTACAATACTTAAACGCTAATTAGCAGTGATTTTTACCTATCTGAAACTTCCCTTTGGAGCCTCCAAAAAGTAAATAAAAAATGGTGTGTGCTTTTCCACATTTTTTGGGAGTCTACAAGGCCACACGAGAACTTCCAGAGTGAAAATTTCCAGAGTGAAGGTCCTATGTGATCTAGAGTTGTCTCTGGTTGCCATTTTTTCTGTGCCTGGGACAGAGTGTTCATTTGACAAAATATTGTACCATTTCACACAAATAGTGAACGAACACTTTGGAAGTTGTGGACTGGGACACTTGTTCTCTTTCCTGCCACTTGCAAGCTCTGAACAAGCCATGGTGCTTTGAAATGTTGAATTGTGAGTAAGATCCACCACAGCTACTGAAAATGACTGGCAGAGTAGTCTAAACATTTTTAATCAACCTCAGAAAGATGGAAGACTAAGTCAACCTTGTGGCATTCAGGATCAATCTCCTGACTGTAGGCAGAGTTAGCCTGTAATGCTACATTCTAAACACTGCACTCACCCTGACTCTAGCTACTGAAAATGACTAACACTGAACTTAGAGTAGTCTAAACATTTTTAACCAACCTTAGAAAGATGGAAGGGTAAGTCAACCTTGTGCCGTTCAGGATTGAACTCCTGACTGTGGGCAGACTTAGCCTGTAATGCTGCATTCTAAGAACTGCACTCACCCTGACAAACCAAATCATTAGTATTAATTCTGCAGCAGAATGCTTCTTGGCTTCAGAGATCTTTAGAGCTCATGAAAATTTTAAATTTCAGACAATTAAGAATCTTTTTTTGTTTTTTTTATTTGGACCAATGGAAGCAATGGTAGGATTCAACTTCTTGTACCGCTGATTCTGTGGCATGGCTTTGTGTGCATGCAGAGGGTTTGATACCGACCTTCTCCTGCAATCCTACACTCTCCCTATGTGTTCAATAGCTGACGTGCAGCAATCTGCTGTGCCACACGAAGCAACTGAGCTTCAAACCAGGAAATAAAAGTATACTGATACAGCCAGGGTGGGCGGGCAGGCCCAGCAGCTGATCGTAGGAGTGAACTGGTTCACTCACAGTTGATCCTCAGAGCTACCGGTTCTGCCAAACTGGGTCAAACTGGTAGAATACCACCCTGAATGGAAAGGTCCAGTCTTTTATGAATACTGCAAGCATGATGTCTAATATGATGTAAAGTAATCTGAGTGTATTATAGTGCAATATTGTATTCCATCCCTCTATATGTTTATGTTTGTCTTCATTTTATTTATTTCTAAGATCAAGGAAATACAGGTAGTCCTTGACTTACAACAGTTCCTTTAGTGACCATTCAAAGTTACAATGGCACTGAAAAATAGTGACATGTAACTATTTTTCCATCATGCCCTTGGTAGAGTTGGACTCTGAGGGAGAGGAGGAACAGCCGATAGAGAGTGGAGGTGTGGCTCCGGAGGTTGTGGAGGAGACTGGGGAAGGGCAGAGGATGTATGGGCAGCCAGAGGAAGAACCAGGCCCATCCCCTCTGCATCCTAGGGCACGCAGGGAGGAATTGAGAAGGCAACAACTTGGCTTATGAGAGAGGAAGTGGCCATGATCCTCCTCATTGATTGCAGCTGGGGAAACTAGTATATAAGAGAGACGATTACAACACAGCATTGCCAGAAGCAAAGTGTGTGTTATTTTGGGCTGAAGTTATCTTGGTTGGTGTCCTTCCAACAGACTGTGCCTTGTTGTCTTCTTGAATTTGGTAATTATTTATCCTGTCCCATTGTGGAAATTTCATCATTGTAGTTTGTTTTGATTTTTTATTTCACCTCTATCTGCTCATTAAATTCGGACTCTGTTGCTTTCGTGTGAAGACTATTTTTGAATATGTTTGATCTCCAACTGAAAATTATTGAACAGTGGGGCCAAGTTGGAGGCATTAAAGAACATTTATTTACGTTTTGGATTTTGTTATGTTTGTGTTACACTCTGGGTCATCACATTTTCACACTTACAACCATTTCAGCATCCCTGGGGTTGCATATTCAAAATTCAGACGCTTGGCAACTGACCTCATATTTATGACGGTTGCAGTGTCCTGGGGTCATGTGATCCCCCTTTTGTGACTTTCTGACAAGCAAAGTCAATTGGGAAACCATATTCACTTAACAACCGTGTTACTAACTTAACAACCGCAGTGATTCACTTAACCACTTTGTCCAGAAAAGTCATGAAACGGGGCAAAATTCACTTAACAACTGTCTCACTTAAGAACAGAAATTTTGGACTCAATTATGGCCGTAAATTGAGGACTATCTGTAAATGTCCAATATCAAATTGTTGAGCATTGGAAAAGGATTGTGTATTATTGTTCCACTTCTGTTACCCTGTCTTCTATTAATGCTACATTGAATAAGAGACTTCTGAATGTTGTCCTTTTAAGCACCTACCTATTCAAGCTTTCTAAGTGGCATTCTCTAAATATGGAATTATTTCTGTGGTTGCCTTGGCAATAACTTGATTTCTGTAGGATGTAAGAACATCCATTATTACTGAAGAGTTTGCAAGATGTGGTAGACAGAGAAATATATAGTTTTAAAGTTGGGCTTAATGTATTTAGAGAGTACTGCTTATCGATATGTTCTGCAGTATATCCATGGTTGTTTATATTTGTCTTTTTTATTAAGTGTCACTTTTTTTAACTAACGCAATATTGTATAGTCCTAATGAAAAACAATGTTTACTTCGTTCAATAAGGAATTATTTTAAGTTAAACCAACTGTACAGATTGAAATGCTATTCCTATATGAGATAAAATAAAATACAAATTGTTTTTGAATCCATGCGCATAAGATTATTCTAAAAATTAAGATTATTTTTTTCTCTCATCGCCATTTGTACAAACTTTCTCATATTCAGTATATTAACGGAGGAATTCTATATTAGCATATAAATCAGGTAGGTTGGAGGCAAATTCTGCATTAGCTATGAAAGAAGTAATAGTGGTTACTTCTTAATCAATGACAAAGAGGTTATAAATTTATAGGGATAAATAGAATGGATTAATTTGAGGCCAAATAATGCTTATGGTTGCTCCTGTTGATAACATATATATTTTCTTTGATGAAATCCACACATTTTTATACAAAGAGATACTTATAGAAAATCAAGCTGCTGAGTTATCTTCCATCTATTTTCTTTTTCTCCACCCCTTGTCCTCCTTCTTTGCTAATCTATTCATTAGAATTTTTCTTTTGTTATTTATGTATGGTAATTAAAAATAACTGGCGGGCTGCTTTATAATATATATATTTCATTTACATATACATGCCGATTAATATGTAGTGATAACACTAGTGTCTTTTAGAGGGCTTTTAAATTTTTGGTGTGTGTGTGTGTTACACACATGCACAGTTTCAACACTATATCACTCTGGCTTTTGGGCTGAGAGAAAATGAGAAATTGGTTCTATCCTCAAACTGACTTCAGTGCCTAAGGATGGATCAGATTTTGGTCTCTCTGTCTCTATCTGTGTCTCTCCCTCTCTCTCCTTCCCTCGATCTCTCTCTCTCTCCCTCCCTCCCTCCCTCTCCCTCTCTTCCCCTTCTCTTCATCCCTCCCTCCCCCCGCCCTCCTCTCTCTCATCCGGTATTTTAACCACAATGACACTCTGGCAATACACACAGAAGCAGACCTACACTGAATCAGGGAGTTGTTTATCTGAGCCACTTCTCAATATGATCTTGTTTCTGAACCTAAAATAAGCTTTCAACCCTCTTTGCCTAGGTAATGGTTCCTACATGTTTCTGTGGGAAGCCCCACTCCTAGAAGAATGAAATATTTTGGGAAATATTAAAGAGGCAGAATATTCTAATTCCCTTAAGGAGAAATGGAGAAACATGTTTTTAGAGGCAGAAAGCAGTCTCCAAGTCTTTCTTAATAGCCCACAGTGGATGCCAGCACTTAAGAGATAAGGAGCTCATCGA
Organism: Pseudonaja textilis; assembly: GCF_900518735.1. The sequence goes on from NW_020769335.1 coordinate 7,720,924, forward strand.
AAGAAGAAGACAAGTATCAATGATGTCATTGGGGATTAAAGCCAAGAGTACAAATATCTAGAGGTCCTCAGAATCCCAAGTATAAGAGACAATCTCAAGGAGAGATTCAACCTAGAACTTACCTTCAGAAGTTGTGGGTGCCTCATCACTGGAGGCTTTTAAGAAGGGACTTGTCACAAATAGTATAGGGACTCCTGCTTGAGCAGGGGTTGGACTAGAAAACTTCCAAGGTCCCTTAAAACTCCTGTTAATTTTTTTTTTTATTTGTTACAACAGGCAGAAAAGTAGAAAAATGACAAGGCAGCAGTAGAGAAATGTGTGTGTGCATGCGTGCGTGTATGCTTGTGTGTGCAAATGTTTGTTTTTTCCTCATTTAAAACTTCATAATGCCTTTAGAAATGTGTCTGCATTCAAATTTCTTGAAGTACAAGGCTTGTTTTTGCTACTTTACTCTTAAGTGCCTCCTACACTTTAATCATACTGAAAGCTTTATCTCTAATAATTAGTGCAAAATTAAAGCAGGCGGAATAACAGTGCCAAGCAATCAATTTACTAACTATTTGGCTCTTATCTTGGCTATAAATAAATATGGATCTTCCATAATTATTACAGTAAAATTACAATCTTCCCAATTGCAAACAATTTCTTTATAATTGATCAGGTAAATGAGAGAATCATGCAACAAGGCTGTTGCTTATTGACAGTGTACTTGAGAGTTGGTGAGCTTTCTTCATTTCTATGGAACATTGAAATCGATTTCTATCACAAATACAGTAAATTGGGTGCAAAGCATGACCATTAAGATAAAAACCAAGAAGAGGAAGAAGAAGGAAATGATCAAAAGTGAAAGAAAAACACAATTAGCAGTAGTGCCTATTAAAATTGGGTTAGGTAGATAACATTCCAGCCCATACATGGTGTAATATTATGGAATCATAATTGCTTAGTTATTGATCTGTATGCTGTTACATTATTGTTTTGGCTCTTAATTCTTTCTTTATTTTTAACATTACATCTGCTAAGAATTAAGAAAATCTATGCAAGGATGACTGAATTCATTTGTTTAAAGATGGTGGGTTGGCTACTTCCCAAGGTTCATTTACAAAATAAACTATAAATTCTAAATAGCCAATGTGTTTTTAATGCCTTTTTAGTGGCTAAAATTCATCTAGAAACCTCAGTTTACAGATTAGATATTTTTCTAATCTTCAATGAGCAGAAGTTCTCTGCCACCAAATCTTCAATGAGTAGAAAGTGTGCTCCAAAACTTCTGGAGATCTTCTGTTTGCTTATCCTTACATTTTTCTGCCAAGAATCTCTTTCTGAATTCTTCTTTATCAAATCTAACTTAGATATATGCAGGAGAATCCTTGTGCGTCCACTCAGGAGATCCACTGTATCCCTAAAGACCTGCTCTTTGAAAAATGAGTATAGGACAGCAATATCTCCTCTGCAAAAAGCTGAATGTGAAATTTATTCTGCTCTTTTCTAATTATTTTCACTCATATTAATTGATGGTGTAGACCAGGTCAGGAAAGGAATGCCACAAGACAGACAGGAATGTTATTGATACAACAATAGTGCTTAGACTTATATACTGCTTCCCAGTGCTTTATACTGCTTCCCCTCTCTAAGCAGTTTACAAAGTCGGCATATTGCCCCCAACAATCTGGGTCCTCATTTTACCGAACTTGGAAGGATGGAAGGCTGAGTCAACCTTGAGCCTGTGAGAATCGAATTGCTAGCAGTCAGGAGAATTAGTCTGCAATACTGCATTGTAATCACGGTGCCACCATGGTTAAAATAATAGAATCCTTCAACTCTAGCATCATCTTTTCTCTCTCATACCAAAGAGAGTGAAGTTGGAGTTAGCTGAACCTTGTTTTTTTCCCCTAAGCATTTTCTGTATTTCAATCACATTTTGCTAATTGCCATATTCCTTCTCCTCATCTCTGTCACTTTCCATAGGTAAGGAAAATCTACCATTATTATCAACAACAGAATCTATTCATTCGGTCTCTATTTATGTAGTCTCTATTTATATTTGGTCACCATGCTATAAAAAAGATGTTGAGAATTGAGAAAGAGTGCAGAGAAGAGCAACAAAGATGATTAGGGGACTGGAGGCTAAAACATATGAAGAATGGTTGCTGGAACTGGGTATGTCTAGTTTGATGAAAAGGAGTAGGGGTGACATGACAGCAATCTTCCAATATCTGAGGGGCTGCCAAAAAGAAGAGGGAGCCAAGCTATTCTCCAAAACACCCGAGGGCAGAACAAGAAGCAATGGGTGTGTTGGGTATATGGATACTCCAACTGGTTTGGGTGAATAAATATATG
>NW_020769335.1:7728509-7743751 GCF_900518735.1 Pseudonaja textilis
CCTCCCTCCCTCCCTCCCTCCGTCTCTGTCTCTGTCTCACTCTATCTATCTATCTATCTATCTATCTATCTATCTATCTATCCATCCATCCATCCATCCATCCATCCATCCATCCATCCATCCATCATCTCTCATTCTCTCATATCTCTATCTATCTCTACATCTCTCTATTTCTCTATCTCTGTCCTAATTCTTGTCCCAGTCAGGAATCTTTTTGGATAAAATAGTAATTTCTGCATAATTGACAAAGCATATGAGTTCAGAGATAAATACAGAGTTCTTCTGTATTCAATCCATGGACAAAGAATTGAATTGATTTGAATTCCATCCTCTAATTTATTGATTAATACAGAAATAAGTCATCTGAAGTTTAGATGAGGTACAAAATGACTGACATGGCCAGTTCTATTGGAAGTCTTTTAAAAGTGAATTCAACTTTAGCAAATGTTTGATAGCTTCCTTGGGTAGGCCTGGAGATCTAAAGAACATTTGACATGGCATGGTGTTATCTATCATACAGTACCTTGATGATCACTGCTGTATTCATATTGGTTGTTTTGGGAGAAATCCTGAACTGATTTATATTTCTTAAGATTTTGTTTCTAAGAGGCAAAATCAGAAAGGGTAACAAAGATGGAATTCAGAGAAACTCAATGAGCAGTTGATTATGTGGTTCTCAAGCGAACTTCAAGTTTTGATAGATTGTGAATGATGCTAATTTGTAAGATATAAGAAATATGGGCAAATCTAAGAAATATCACCGATTGTCATTTAGCACAGACTGCTAATTTCTCAAAGTCACACAAACCATGCTTGTTCTCATTTGTGTGATTGAGATGTTTGTTTTATGAGTTTCTGGCACTTTATGGAGTTGATTTTGATGAATTTCTATGTGCATTTATGAGAGCAGAATGAAACACAATCTCTTTTCTCAGAATTCCCTTTAATTTTTCTTTTCCCTTCTCCGCCTACCGCAAACAAAATAAAGGGATTGGTTTTATAAATGTGTATGAATAGTTGAAAAACAGTAGGGTGTTAGAAATTATGAAAGACTACTGGATCAGATTAGTTGTAATAAAAATACCATGTGCAGGCAAGATTTATAAGCAAAATATGTCTTACTGAATCTTCGTACAAATTATGTGGAATTTAGCTAAGTGTTAACCTTGCAGTTATTATTTTGTGCCAAGTTTAGTTGAGATCTGGCTTATTCATGTTTAAGATTAATTAGTGTTACTCATTATTCTGCTTTTGGCCTTATATATAAACTTCTATGATTAAAGCAGTTGTGTCACAAACCTTCAGCCTGATATAATATTTATTAGGTCTGTATTTCTGAACTAGGAAGATGCACAATTAAGCCAGAGAGTAATTAAATTAGAAACCTGTCTTTTTGCTTGACTAATAATCATCAGTTAACTCAGAAATCTGCTGGTCATTGGTGGATAAGAATAAGCATTTAAGCAAAATGGGGACAGATGCATAATTAAGCTAATTGTGCATGGGATGCACAGGGATGATTTATGCATCACGTTGAAAGTGTTTCAGACATATGACATGGTCTTATGGATGGTGAATATCGCTGCAGAAATAAATGGATAGATTTTATGCATACTGTATTCCTTTGCTAACAATGCAATGTTTAAATTGCAAAAATAGGAATTTATGGCACAGCCAGATGGAATTCCATTCTCTGACAATAGGTAAGAGTTATATCTTCATGATTTCCCTTTTTAGCTATATAAGCCGATGTCTATTTTTGTTACTCATTAGTTACTCATTGTGGCTACTAAAAATAGCATCGGAACAGTTGCTCTAGTTAATTTCACATTTCATTTCATATACATGTTATCTGTTATCCCAGATTATTAATGTCATTGGATGAAGATTCCAAGGAGCTCTATGTTTATCAAGAACTCTTGCCATTATATATAGATGTTAAATTTCTTGCCATCATATATAGATGTTAAATTTATATCTGGTTTGAAGAACCGGTATGTGATGACTCAGGGTGGGATACAAAATAAAGATAGTCACAAAAAAACAGGTAAAACCCCTTTTATTCCTTCACTTTGCTTCCAAGCTCCAAATATCCTTGACTGGAGACAAAAAACTCCCACACAAGCAGTTACAAGAAGGAGGAAATGCCGTTTAAATAATAAAGAGTAAAAAACAACACAAACCAGGCAAGGTAAGGGCTGGAAGACGTCCACAGTTATCAGAACACACACTGGGAAAGATGCCAAACTCAGAGAGGAACAGTAAATAGAGATATTTCTATGCTTTGTTTCCAGCACTCGCCTGTACATATGTCCGTCCTCTTATTCAGTTGTTATAGCTGCAGCCCATGAAGAGGATCAAGACCCTCTCCTCCCAAGTAGACCACATCTCTCCCTTTATCCTCTCCTCCCTGCATGCACTAGATGGAGAGGTGATGGGCCTGGGTCCTCCTCTGACTGTCCAGCTGGCCTCTGTCCTTCCCCAGCCTCCTCCACAACCTCTGGAGCCACATTTCCACTCCCTGTTGGCTGTTCCTCCTCTCCCTCAGAGTCAGTTTCCACCAGGGGCATGACATGATAGTTGAACTGACTGGTTGGCCACAGTCACCCTGCCCATCACTCCCAGGAGTCTCCATGCAGCCCATTTGGGATGCAGGTAAGTGCAGGGTCCACATGGAGGCTCTGCAAGGTCCTCCCAGAATTCCAGAAGTCCAGAAATGATCCTGTTTCTGACTTCCAGAAGGCCTCCAGAGCCCAAGGAAGGCTCTTTTCACCCTCCCAGAGGCCCAAGGGAAGCCTCCGGACTCTGGGAGAGGTGAAAAACGCCCCTCCCAGAAGTTCTGGAAGACCAGAAACAGGCCTGTTTCTGGCTTCTGGAAGGCCTTCAGAGCCTGGCCGAGGCTGTTTTTGCCCTCCCTGAGGGAAACATCCAGACTCTGTGGAAGGCAAAAAAAATGGCCCTCCCAGAAGTTCCAGTAGGCCATGCCCACCATGGTCCCACCCACCCAGCAACCAGGCAGAGAACCGATTGTTGGGGTTGTTGAATCCCACCCCTGACCCAATGGCTAAAATTCTGGGCATGGGTCCTCCTCTGACTGTCCAGCTGGCTTCTTCCCTTCCCCAGCGTCCTCTACAATCTCTGGAACCACACTTCCATTCCCTGTCGGCTGTTGGAAGGAAACTATATTGTGACCTTAAACCCTGGATTTACCTAAACCTCATCCTTGAATCTTGCACTGCTAAACCCATGAGTGTTTTCTTTGCTGAAGACTTATTTATTGCAATTCCAAGGGTAAAGTTCTAGAAGGCATCGTGAAATTCCTTAGGAAGCTGTCAATTTTTCAGCCACATCCAAGAAATAATCTAGGTGTCTCAGTCCTTGTGTACAAAAAAGTTCCCTTTGACCAAGGCATGTGACTGAATATTTGCTACAGGTAGACTGATAATATAATGAGTTCAAAAAGACCAATCATAGCTAAAATGGTGATCTGTGGACCTAATTTATCTGTATATCACTTAAAAAACCTTCTCCAGAAATGTAACAGTCTATATTTAATTCTGAATCTGACCTTTAATCTTGTCGACCAGTTTATTTCTTCCTGGCTTTTCCATACCTTGAATGGATGATAAATGAGAGCAGCAAATAAAGCAAGTAAATATATATATATATATATATATAAATGTTACAGATCACATTAATTTACAGATTAAAAATGGCAATGTACTGTACGCTTCACTGAATATTAAAGCTCCTGATAAGCAGTTCAGTGAACGACATTTTCTTAGCAAAGATTGTCTTTTGTTTCCTTTTCAACTGCAACTGATCATTTCAAGTCTTCAGTTGGGCTCTTTTAAGAAATCTACTGATTGGGATATTTATTTCATTTGTTCAGATAGTTTCTTTATCCTAAGGCGTGGTTCTAACCTCTTAGTATCTAGTGTCATAGACAAGCACATAGATGTGTAATGCAAATGTTAATAACAATAGCACTTAGATTTATATACTGCTTCACAATGCTTTACAGCATATGTTCACCAACAATCTGGGTCCTCATTTTACTGACCTCGGAAGGATGGAAGGATGCTGAGTCAACCTTGAGCCTGGTGAGATTCGAACTGCCAAATTGCAGGCAGCAGGCACGCAGCAGAATTAGCTGCATACTCATTCTAACCACTGCACCACCATGGCTGAAATCTTGATAATTGGATGAACATCCAAGCATTTTTTTGATAATAGCAATAGCACTTTACAGTGCTTTACAGCCCTCTCTAAATGGTTTACAGAGCCAGCATATAGCCCCAACAATCTGGGTCCTCCTTTTACCCACCTCAGAAGGACGAAAAGGCTTAGTCAATCTTGAGCCTGGTAAGATTTGAACTGCCAAATTGCAGGCAGCTGGCAGTGAGCAGAAGTAGTCTGCAGTACTACACTCTAACCACCGCACCACCATAGCTTTAATACTACTAGAATGATACATTAATGGGTTTTTTCATGGTGGGCGGGAAGATGCCTTTTTTTTTTTTACTTAAATTAACATTCTGGACTCTCATCCACACCCTCTTTGTTCTGAAGTTTTCTGGACTCCAGTCCAGAGATTTAGCCCTTGCTATATCTTTAAAAGCTTAAAATTCCATCTGTTTACCAGAAGATAGGAAGAGTGAACTTTGAGTTTATTTTGGTCGTGTTCAATGTGAGAATCCTGCTCAATTTATAGAATAATGAAATGCACCAGCTATTACACTGTGCATGGAAAATTCCAGTAATTCAATTCTAAGAGTGAAAAAAAAAAAATGCAAAGATGTGCTGGATTCTGGAATTTATTTTTATTTTTTTTTGCCTGTTAGGAAAGTGGGATGTTGTATATGTAGCAGTCTTATATCAAATACCGAGATAATCTGAAGCAGCTTCAGCTTATTATGCACGGCAGATTCAAGGAAAAGTTTGTATATGTATGAGTGTGCCTTCAAGTTAGAGTTGATGCTAATGACTACCTGGCTAAGTTCTTGTAGTTTTCTTGGCAACGTTTTCAGGAATGGTTTGTCTGAGAGTCACTGGCACAAATTCACCCAGCTGGCTTCATACCTAAGGAAGGACTAGAAGTCATAGTGTCCACTATCTGGCCTAGTGAAGTGGCCTCCAATCTTTGTGGCTTAGTGGCCCATCCGGGGGAGGAGGCTAAACCATTTGAGCAGCAGGTTGACATGCATGCATGCGAGTGCCTGATGGTCCACTGCTTTTGCATGCTCTGGCCAGCCAATCATGTGGCCCAATTCTAAATAGGTCCAGGGATGGGCCTGGACCTAGTGTCCATCATGCCAAACTGGATCTCTATGAACTGAAAATGTATTGTGTGTCCCTAATAATGTATTATGTGCCCCCTGCAATGCAATATGGTGTAAGCTTTTTCATAGTGACAAGAGCCATGATGGCACAGTGGTTAGTGTGCAGTAATGCAGGCTACTTCTGCTGACTGCTGGCTGACTGCAATTTGGCAGATCGAATCCCACCAGGCTCAAGGTTGACTCAGCCTTCCCTGCTTCCAAGGTGGGTAATATGCTGACTCTGTAAACCGCTTAGAGAGGGCTGTAGAGTACTGTGAAGTGGTAAATAAGTCTAAGGGCTATTGCTATTGGTATATGTGGTTAAGAAGGTGTGATGGAGTCAGGATTTTATTTGCATTAGGCCAGTGGTGTCAAACTGGCTGCCCTCAGGCCAGATGCATAAGCCACACCCACCCTAGCTCCATGAAGGGGAAAAAAAATCACAGCATGTCACATGATGGCAACATGACGTGACAACTTTGACACCCATGCATTAGACAATACCTGGTTCCTATCAGAATTCTGTGCTGTGCAGTTCTCCACAGGAGAAGGTGCTCCTGAGATGGCTCTGAGATTTACTCCCAGGATAATTTGACTTTGGAAGGCAGCTCTACGTCCAACCCTGAGGTAGGAAGACACTTAGCTCTTCTGTCCCCCTATCTAGGGATGTCTTCACAATAGACCTCTCTATTAAGCAAAACCTTTCTTCCTTCTCCCCACACTTCCCGTTGCATTCCTATTTCCTCCCTGTGCAAGAAACTTAACAGGAGGCCAATTCAGGAGGCATCTGCTGCACCAATTTTAGAGGCAGGAAAATAAATAAATAAAACCAGCAACCTGTAAATCGAAGTGCTATTCCCCATGGGAAATAAAGCCACGCTTTCTTCGTATCTTCTAGGCTCAGCACTGAATAACAATAGCAATACCAATTAAACTTACAATACCTCTTCATAGCGCTTTTACAGCCCTCTCCAAGCAGTTTACAGAGTCAGCATATTGCACCCTAACAATCTGGGTCCTCATTTTACCAAACTCAGAAGGATGGAAGGCTGAGTCAATCTTGAGCCTGGTGAGACTTGAACTGCCATATTACTCGCAGCCAAAAGTTGGCAGAAGTAGCCTGCAATACTGCATTCTACCAGTGCGCCCCAAGGTTAAACAGAAAATATGTTATTATTTGTTATTATAGCGAGTCCTCAAGTTACAACAGCTGTAAACTGTAAGTGTGGTTAACTGTAAATCAGACATGCTGTTCTCCCTTTTGAAAGTTAGTTTATTTTCCCCATCCTAGTTTAATATTTCATTAAACATTTTGTGCAATGGGTTTGCTGAAACACTGGAACAAAGGAACTAAACAACACCCTCAGTAAAATGCTCTTTTGATAGAAAAATAAAATAAATTATGAGAGAAAGCCCCAGTAATCAGTCGTTCCTCAAATAGACCAGTTATTTTCCTTAAATAAACTTGCCAGTCACTTGTAACTTTCGCCGTTTCAAATTTAATGTTGCAAAAAGTTGCCTTTACTCTCCCTGTTCCACTTAGTTCGGTTTTGCAGCAAATTGTTCTTATTCCAGCAGTTCTTGTCACCAATGTCCTTGTCCTTAACTTTCAGAAATATGACAGATATGGTTATTTACATGGTGATTATTGTCTTCCAGCTGTTCCCTCCTCCAAATCCTCCGGCATATGGTACAATAGCTATTTTCAATTCAAAATGATTACTCTCCGCCATGCTTTGTAATAAATAACCTACTTAGTACCATGATATTTTAAAGTTGATTTGCATGTCACTGGTGCCTACGCACAGACACATGAGCCGAATAATCTGTTCTGACCTAGGCTTCACAAAATCACGAAGCAGACTCCTCATCCCCACCCAAAACCCCTTTTTATTAAGCTAATGTGAATTCCTACCATTCACATCCAGCAAAGTCCCTGCAAACAGTCTTTCAAGGAATTACAATCATAAACCTTATCAGGCTTGTATAGTTGCCAGGCCAATATCTTCCAAATGCCATGCTGTAGCAGCAATTACTTGGAAAGAAGTCAGGAGCAGACCTTCATTCTAATGAATTGAACTGTCTCCTGCAAACACCACTCCCCTTTCATTCCTCTTTATGGGAGGGGTCATTCACTGTCCACCTGTGCCCTTACTCCTGAGTTGACCCTTGTTCCTTAACTGTTCCCTTCTCTTGGCAACTCTGTGCATGCACACATTGGGAACAGGCTCCAGCTGTTCTTCTGCCCCACTGACTCTGAAGGCAGCTGATAGCTTTCAGACGGCCCTGGCCCCATCTCTGCCTCTGATGCAGAGCACTCACCAGAGCCTTCCCCAGACTCCAGGACTGGTCCATGTTCCTCCCCAACCTCCTCACTGTCCAAGTCTGCCACCAGCTTCACTGGCCACTGGTGGGCCACAATATAATCTTCCAAATATTTGAAACAGAGGCAACTGAACAGCATTCAGAATCATGTTTTGACCATTCCTCCCCCACCCTCCCACCCCCCAAAAAAGAAATCAATGATCCAATGCAGTTGCATGATAACCTCACCTAAAATGGAGACATTATAGATGAAGGGATGGATAAATGGTTTTAAGGGGAACAGAGATGCCTTTGGTAGGTTGTTAAGTCATTTTTTGTAGATTTATGTCCTAATCTGTCAAATTTCTCCTGGAAGCAAACAAACAAAAAATGAAGTTTGAAAAAGCTAACAGTGGATAAATTCTTCCAACTAGCTGAGATGTTCAAAGTAGCTCAGAAGTGCCCTCAGACCTTTATAGGATGTGAATCTCAGCTGCATTCCCATCTGTGGTTGTGAGATACAATCTTCCTAAGTATTTAGATTGACACAACAAAACCATCTTCCCTAAGAAGTCACCCATTCTTGGAGAAAAATTGTAATACACCTTTCTCTCCCTTTGTAGAATAATATCCAGTGTGAAATACCATGCCAGCTTTTTTTTGGGTGGGGGAGGGAATCAATGCTGGTATTCTACCAGTTCGGTCCAGTTCTGCTGAGCCAGTAGCAGCAATGAGCAGTGGAGACGGAACTGGTTCACTAAGACGCTTTGCTGTTGGGCCCTCCCGCCCACCTGGGTTCCCATATTTTATTCCCTGTTTGTGAAGCGCAACTGCTTTGCACAGCACAGCAATTGCTACACGGCAACTGCAGAAGTGTTAGGGAGAGTGCAGGATTGCAGGTGGCAACTCAAAACACCTCTGCGCCTGTGCAAAGTGCGCCCACCAAGCCACGCCCACCGAAGCGATGGTAAAAACTATATTTGAAACACACCACTGGAGGGAACAAGAGTAAATGCCATGCCTTATGATGAACCTCAGAGAAGAAGGTGCATTTTTGTGTGCACTGCCCCTACCCAAAGACTGTTCTAAACTGGGGGAAGGGTTTTAGCAATCTTTACAAAAACCACATGTTCTGATTGCAGACGTGGTCTGTCTGCAGTACAGCACCTCCTGAGGGGCTCAGTAATTGCATCAAAACAGCAGTCTGTTGAATCTCATGCATAATGAATTCACACGTGGATACTTTAAAGGGAATCTATTTTTACTGGTGTTCTTTTTCCCTCTACCTCCTTCTTCCTCTTTTCAGCCTAAATGTTTGTTGTTACATTATTGTGAGAACTGTAACTTCACACCAACAAAAAGAAAGTGAGTTATTTATTTTATTTTATTTTATTTATTTGATTTGTCAATCGCTTACAAGATAATAGGTATAAGTATAAACATGAGTAAGAACACAGAAAATAGGTACGATTAAATGGGGACATTAATTAAATGGAGTTGGCTCAGTCTTATGCAGGTATATGGAAGATTAGGTTGTAGTTTTAAAATTTGCTAAGAACTTGGCAGTTACTTCCATATGAGGTCTACTTTTCATTATGGGGTGATATATAAAGACTCCCCTGGGCTCAGTTAATGTTAAAGCAATCAAATAGGTTTGGGTTTGATTGTCAGACAGGCTGTCTAATAATGGAGGTTTTTTCCCCCTGTCTTTGCTGTCAAAGAATCCAGTTTATTATTAGGGAAGATTTAAAGAAATTGTTCCATGTAATAGGCAAATTAAATCCTGATAGCTTTGCCAACATTCTCATTCTCTCAGAAAGACATAAGCAGAGAGATATATTTAATCAGGCAGGTATCAATCTTGAGTCTTGACTTTTCTAATTTCTGATGGCTGTTGCATACACTTGCACGAAATTTAAAAAAAAAATCAGTAGAATTAATAAAATACTTTCTACTGGGATAGCATATCTGAACTGAAATACCAGTTGCTGGCTTAATTAATTCTGTGCTAAAGTGTCCTAGCTTAATCAACAGACAAAGTTGCTAGGAGAATATCCCCATGTTTACTTTGAAGAAAGACCAGGGTTTCAGTGTAATATGTAACTTTTATCATAACTACACTTATTATTTTTTAATTAATCGTATTGTTCTTTGTAACCATTATGCTAGTGGGGTCCTTGTTCCTCTCCAAGCTTGTTTTTTTCTTTTTCTTTCAGACGTTTCATTACCCAACTAAGTAACATCATCAGTGCATTACCTAATTGGGGAATGAAACAGCTGAAAGAAAACAACCAAGCTCAGAGAGCAACAAGGACCCCACAGTCCATCCCTAAGCTTCAAATATTATTTTCTATTGGTCATCCCCAGTGCACTCCCCAAGCAGTCTGCAATATTTTCCCTTTCCCCCCCAAAAAATATAGGTGGGGGGAAAACCCCATACTCTTTCTTACTAATTCCTTTTCACATTCAAGCAAAGTAAAATAAAATAAAGACATTGAAAGTAGTCTATTAATATCTGGACAGGCATCTGAATTGAAATACTTGTTGCTGGCTTATTTTGTGATCAAATAGTGAAAGAACTACATGAAGGAAGAATAAATGGGTTGAGAGGAAGGGAAAGTTGGAGAGGTTGAGTGCAGGTTGAAGTGAAAAAAAGAAACACAAAGAAGAAAAAGCTATGAATATCAGATAATGTGGATACGGAGGCAACATAGATGATTTACAAGGATAGGTATAGAATGAGATTTAACTATGTTTCCTTTTCGTTTCTCACCTCACACTTTTAATTTATTTAGCTTACTGTTTCTTACTCTTTTCTACACTTTGCATATTGTTGCCAACTGAAAGGGAATGGTGTGAATGAAAAGCTATATAGGTATGGATTATTCCCACTTCACAACAAATGGGAAAAGGAAGAGGATTGGGTGAGCATTATGCCATCTGTAGAACTTAATTCTCACTTTCTGAAATGTAAATATACTTTCATACCTTCAGAGGGAGAGTGGGGAAGGGAGAATATTTTAACAAAACCACGGCATTTAGAAGTGGAAAGATTCATAGAAGCCACTAAGTGTCCAGCTCTCTACTCTGTGCAAAATTCCAGATTAAAACAAAGAAACAACTTATAGTCATCCAGAAGAGAAAAACAACAACAAAAACAAAATCAACAACAACAATAAAACAACCTGGAAGGATTCAGCACAGTTAACATATCACAGACCTGGGAGAACAACCTAGTGGTAGAGATGGAAACCAAAAATCCTGAATGTCATCAGGATAGAACCCTTATTGACCTAGTGTTATGGCCTGCTGGTGGCTGGAGGGGCTGGCAGCAGAGTCGGACAGTAGTGAGGAGGTTGGGGAGGAACCTGGGCCAGTCTTGGAGGCTGAGGAAGGCTAGGATAAGGGTTCTGCATCAGAAGCAGAGATGGGACCAGGGCAGGCTAGCAGTCATCAGCTGCCTTCAGACTCAGACATCAGTGAGGTGGGGGAATTTCTGGAACCAGAAATAGGCTGCAAAAATTCTAATAGCCATTGGGTATCAGTAGAGAAATTGAAGCAGCCTGTGTTGCCTGGATATTTGCTTCTCTGTTGTGTGTGGTGTAGTGGCTTAGAGGTGGAGCTTTAACCTCACAATAAGGAAGCTGTGAGTTCGATCCTAGATAGTGACAAATATTTCTCTCTCTGGGCACAAGTAGTAAATATCAATTGCAAACTCTGCATTGGCGATAGGAAGGGCCAGTAAACACTCAACTCCATTCAGTTGCTCTAACTCCACCCCAATATGAAAAAAAAAATTGCATTTCAGATGTGATAAGCCCTGTTAGTGAGATACTTTCTGGAACCCAGAAATGTTAGTGAATTTTATTTGTTATTATAAAATCTTTTGTCTGTTATTCCATCAATCCTCTTTGGCAATGGTGCCCCTATATCCTACCACTGTAGTTTATTTAATTTTAAATGTTCTGTCAAAGCTTACTGCAATATGTGGTCTAATCTAATGTTGCTTGTTCATTGAAACTTGGGTAAATATATTGGTTTCATATTATATGCGGTCAAGGTAACTTTAAGTTTAACCGTATTTTGTTCTAAAAAAAAAATAGCAGTCTTTGGAGATCACAGTGACATTTCTGTACAGTGTTTTAGGAACAATATAGAAATTATTTTCCCCTGCCAGTTTTGGGGAGTTGTTTTTATTCTTAATCCAGAGAGGTATTTCTAGTGTGATATTCTTAAACTGCTCCACTTTAGTGCTAATGAGGTCCAGAATTGCTTAACTTCTTGAGTGAGACAAAGTTGGTTGGATGCTTTTACCTGCATCAACTCACAGTATCAATTTACAGAGATGTTGAAGCTACATTTGCTATGTTTCATTTCTCTCACAGTTTTAGGAAACCTTAAAAATTGCTTTAAACTGAGAGTTAAAATATTGAAACCACTTCTTCAACATATGGTAGACCCCCAAACTTTGCAGTCCATTTACACATTGTGCCTCCCTTTTTAAATATAACCTGATATGGTTTGGATTCAGTGCTGATAATTATAGAAAATAATGAGCTTAACATTCAGGAAATCTGAGATAAACCCTGGCACCAGGTGTTTTAAGATAATTTTAGAATTCAGTTCACCCCCCCCCCCCCCACACGACATAGCTTGCAAGATATAGTAGTCAAGGACAAAACGTTCCATTTTCAGTATGTGCTCAAGAGGATGTGAAAAGCTAATTGGGTTGGATTATACTGGGGTATTAATGAACATTAATAGTGGATGAGTTTTGTAAAAAGACAACTTAAGATTCACGGGTATAATGATGCTTTCCTCCCCATAACTGAGGTTTTAAGGAGTCAAGCCACACACAGAGAGAGGCACATTCGCATGAAAAGCTAAAAAGAGATTACGCAAAGCTGCATACCAAATCGGGCATTTATTTCTTCTAAACAAACTCAATAATAATAATAGGACTTCAGAATTCAAACAGACAAGCACCTGTCATGTGACATCTCAGACTTCTAACAACTGCACGTAAGAAAGACAAAAATGTCTGGAGAATGGTCGTGGCAGTACCTGGAGACAGCAGAACAGAAGAGAAAAAAAAATGGAGAGAATCTCTCTCTCTCTCTCTCTCTCTCTCTCTCTCCCTCTCTCTCTCTCTCTCACACACACACATACACACACTTTCTCTCTCTCTCACACACACACATACACTTTCTCTCCCAGACACACACAAAGAACCTGCAGAAAGTAGAATGACTGTGGCAAAAGAAAGCAAAGATAGCACTAGTAGAGATAAGCACTTTGGGGGCAACCAAAACATCTGGAGCGCCATCTCTATGGAGATTCTCAGTCATCCAGGTCATGATTGTCCCAAAGGTGTTTTTTTTTCAGGAGGCAAGTGGAATTCCCGTGTTTTTCCTTGAAGATATTTTGCTTCTCATCCAAGAAGCTTCTTCAGAAGTGAAACATGTTCAGGGAAAAACACAGGAAGTCCAGTTGCCTTTTGGAAAAAACAAAACAAAAACTTTTGGACACTAGGAGCACCACTTGAATAGCATCACACGGGGGGGGGATCACTGATTTTCAATTGCAAAAGATAGCTTTACTTGGAACAGGATACAGCATTCTACGATGTGTTTAATACTATTAAACATCCACACCTGCCTATTCCAGGTCCTTAGGAGAAACTCAAATAGGTGGATAAAAATGCCAAAACCAGTATAAACATCTGGTCATCTGTGTCACTAATAATAACAGCAATAACATTTAGACTTTACAACCCTTTCTAAGCAGTGTTCAGAGTCAGCCTATTCTCCCAACAATCTTGGCTCCTCATTTTACCCATTTCGGAAGGATGAAAGGCTGAGTCAACCTTGAGCCTGGTGAGATTCGAACTGCCAAATTGCACGCAGCCAGCAGAAGTAGCCTGTGGTATTGCACTCTAACCACTGCACCTCTGAGGTGCATGGTGATAAATGGATGGTAATTTATGGATCATAGTATAAAAAGATGGGTGTTGCACTGAGTCACCTCTAAGACTAAGGTTTAAATGTTTTCTGGATTTCTGGCACTGTAAACTATTGGTTTATGAAGCCACAATATAAACTAATTCAATACAGTGGAACAACTAACATGTGATTTAAATGACTAATACATACAAAAGTAAATGCAACATTTTTAAATGTAAATTTCTGGGCCATAATGGGATTAAAATGTCAATTAAAACATCTCATTTACTGTATTATTAAGGAATTTTCGTTCCTGTACCAGCGACGGGACAGGAGAGGGGAATTCCCTGATAAACATTCCTTATATTTAATATAAGAATTAAACTCACCCCTTTGATACCATAAACTTCGTTAAGCCTTTTCAATCTGTGCTGTCAGAGTTGTATGTTTCCTTCAAAAGTTTCTCCGTTCATGAATGTTTAATCATGCTTTAAATTCTGACGTCCCAGAATCTCCATAATGATTTGAGAATGCAGTTTGATAGTTTTTGGAAGCTGCCCCACTTTGTCAATAATAAGCAAGATTTCAAAGCCAAATTTAAAACGCCATGAAATCCCGACAAAGCCCAGGTACCAGTATTTTGATCCTGAAATTTCAATAGGAGGAAAACTGCTGTATAATGTATTGCTTATATATTATACATCAATCAGGATATATCTATATTTTAATAAAAGAAGTGACATGTGATCCTTGCTTGTCACCATCAATGTTTTTTAAAGGGAGAGAAAGGTTTACAGAAATGAAATAAAAATGAGATGGGGAGGACAGGCGGCTCTTAGAACGAAAACTGCAGCTTTACTCGGGATTCAAGTGCAAACTAGTTCTAGGGAGATTTTCTTCTTTTCCACAGGGACCATGAAAAACAAAAAACAAAAAAGGGCATATTCTTATTGCTGTCAACTGTTCGCAAAAGAAGTGTTTTGCCATGTGTGGTGTTGCCAGCATATTCTTAGTAGCACATTGTCCTGTCTGATTTCTTTCCCTGTCTACATGTTTTCTCATGGGTTAAGAAGCAGATTAGAAAAGGCGTCCTTAGTAGGCTGTTCAAAATCTGGTTCTGCATGGATGAAAAGCTTTTTCTGAGAATCTGGACTCTGCTTTTCCAAACCAGATCTGACTCTGGAAGAGTGGCAGTTTGAAATACCTGGAAATCTGCCTGTCCATTTGAGATAGTCCAAATATTTCCTCTGTTCCCTCTCTCTCTTTCTCACCTTCAAGAGCTATGCCTGATCAGGTCCGTCCCTCCTTCCTTCCTTCCTTCCTTCCTTCCTTCCTTCCTTCCTTCCTTCCTTCCTTCCTTCCTTCCTTCCTTTCTTTTTTTCTTCCCTCCTTCTCCTTTTCTTTCTTTCTTTCTTTCTTTCTTTCTTTCTTTCTTTCTTTCTTTCTTTCTTTCTTTCTTTCTTTCTCTTTCTTTCTTTATCTCCCTCTCCTTCCTTCCTTTCCTCCTCCTCCTCTTCTCTTTTCTTTCTTTCTTTCCTTCCTTTCTTTCCTCCTCCTCTTCCTCTCTTTTTTCTTTCTTTTTTCTTCCTTCCTCCCCCCTCCTTTCTCTTTCTTTCTTTCTTTCTTTCTCTTTCTTTCTTTCTTTCTTTCTTTCTTTCTTTCTTTCTTTCTTTCT